>JAKELH010000045.1:0-301179 GCA_021525015.1 Lactarius pseudohatsudake | reverse complement strand
TCGCCGTCCTCAGGGCCTTCCCCGACCCCACTGTCGGGGGAACCGCCGACTCCCCCGAGGCGCAGCCTCTTGCCTACGAGGCGATCGCCGAAGAAGAAGAGCGCGCCCCTACTCGGGGGCCAGGCCGCAGATAGCCTCATTCCATACCTTGACGGACACGGTGACACTGAACCTGTCGAGGTACCACGTGGAGTTCGGGCCCGTGCGGCCATGGAAGGAGGTCGTGAAGAGTGGAGGGACGAGCAGCTGCGGAGGGCACAACGGCGGCAGCAGGAGCTGAGGCATCGACGCCTCTTGATGCGGACTGGGGTCTGGCCGAGGATGCGCCGACGACTACCCAGCTACGCATCCCCTCATTCGCTCCACCACAGACACTGACGACCCACGTGAGACCCTTACTCCCTCAACACCGACGGCTCCCCCATGTACAAGTGGAACCTCGGAGTCATGGGTCCCGCCATCCATCAACCCCTCGTCACCCTCAACACACGCGTCCCCACTGGCTTCAAAGCCAACCAGGGGACGGATTACATACCGTTCCGCATCGTCTCCCCCGATGGGGTTGAGCGCGAGGCCCGCTACGTCCAGGTGATCCTGGGGCCGGACCCCCTGGTCGTGGGCATCATCGACGAGTCAGACAAGGTCTACGCACGCCCTCTCTACGCCGCTCCCCGCTTCACCTACGGCGGGAAGCCCATCTACCCAAACAACGACATGGTCCTCTTCACCGAGGCCTTCGAAGACCGGGCACGCGTCGACCGCTGCCTCGACGCCATCCACGACCCCTCCCTCACAGCGGAGGTGCACCGCTACCGCGCTGTGGCGCGCGAGGAGGAGCGTCTCAATCAACGGGTCGACGACCTCATCGCCGCCCTGGGGGAGGTCGCCGGAAGTCGACTGCGAGCCGCCGCCGACTGGAGATGGCCAACGCCATGGAGCGCATCGAGGACGAGGCGGGCACCATGGTGGACCACGAGCTGACGAAGAAGAAGACGCGCAGGGGTCGGAAGGTCGGGCAGCAGCCGCAGCGTACTAGGATCAGGTACGAGGAGGAAGGCTTCGGAGCGTCAGGACGTCGCACCTAAAGAGGAGGTGATGTTGCGATCGGACTCACTAATACGGACTGTGGACTCATGGGGTTCTGACTACCCTAGTATTAGTCAGGGACAGTTGTCTCAGTCAGCCTTAGGGCTGTTATCACATGTGTATCTCATCGGACTTGTGACTCGTTCCTAGGATAGTTGTAGTAGGGTTCGAGCTACTATCGCTACTGGGTACCCTACGTTCAGGAGGAGCTTCAAAGCTCCTCGTCAATTGTATAAAGGACTAGTAGTACGAAGACCGAGCTCCCTAGCTTGGTCTTCTTGAATCCACGGTCCAATTCTCGTCTCATCCCTCCTTGTCTGTCTTCTTCTCTCTCTCTGCCTGTTGGTGCGTCTGGCTCTTGTAGAGCAGATCGCTCGACGACGTATACGCCTGGTGGACTTTGCCCCAGTGCTCACATTGATCACGTTCCTGCTCAGGATGTGTATCCATATTCGCTAAGTCGTCCCTCGCATATCAAGCCACTCTGTCATCGCTCAAGTCGAGCACCGTTAGGACAGGCCTAACGTAACAGTAGACACCGTCGGTATACGTTCCGGAAAATTGGGGCATCTGCATTTAACCCCCAGTAAAGGTGCCACTGAGTAAGGAAAGATTTGTACAACGTTCGGTCTCCTGTGAAGACGGTGGGTTTTTCTCCTTCGAGTTTCCCCTCTCCGGGTGGTCCTCCGGGTATTCCTCCTCCGGGTGGCCCTCCTCTGGGTGGTCTTCCTCCAGGTGGTCCTCCTCCGGGTGGTCCTCCTCGAGGTGGCCCTCCCCCGAAGTTTCCAGGTCCTCCATAGGGTCGGTGAGGGGGTTGCCCTCCTGCTCCAGGGGGAGGATCGGGGTGATCTGGCCCCACTGCTCGGAATATTGCTGCTTCGTCGGCGTCCATTTGGTGGCCTGTGGAGGGGTTGATGGGTAGGAGGATGGCGTTAGCTTCCTCTCTGATGCATCGTACTTCTTCAGTTATGATTTCCTCTTCGTGAGTCATCGTTGCCATTTCTTCTATGGCAGGGGATCGGATGTGAATGGTTTCCGGCTCGTGAATGTGAAGAGACTCAGCCGTTTGGATAACGTCAGCTACGTCCGGTTCTTCTTCCTCTTCGGTCTGGCTGTCGTCTTCTCCGCTTGTCTCTGAGGGTGCGGGCGTCCTAGGTTCTGAGGTGCTAGGGTCTTCTGTTCTTCCGTCGATAGTTCCCCACTGTTCTCTTGTGGGTAAATTTCGTGCATCAATGTCGCAATTGTAGTTTCGCCCCGCTGGTCGTACTGCATCCCACCGGTTGTCTATGGGATTCCACGTAACCTCCACCCAACACGTGTTATCGAAGTTGAACTCAACTGGTCGGTATCGGGTTGGTCCCGATGCGGAGTCGACGAAGTATCCGGTGTCTCCTCGGTATTCCCTCCACCTGGCGGCTCCTAAAAATAGTGTGGGTACGTTGCGATCTCCTCGTCGTTCGAGGGGGTAGGTTCTGAAATTGGTCCAACGTTTTCGAGTTGTGAACGCCACGTTTGATGATTCTGGTCTTAATGTAACGCCGCCACTGGCGTGAGTCCGACTTGGACGACGAAAGGGCGTTGACTACTCAGCGTAAGGACCTAAGTTGGGTCAGTGACTCGGATACACGGTGACTCGGTACACGTGATCCTCAAAGGCACTAGGGCTAAATCCACTAGGCGTAACTGGTGCGCAACTTGGTTGATAAGAGCCAAGCGAATGAGAAGACTTGCGGCTGATGAAGAGATGAGGAGGAAGGCAAGAATGGCTATTGAAGAAGACCAGAATGGCGTATCCTGGTCTTCGACTCCTCTCTTTTATACATGAGGGGTTTAGCTTTAAAGCTCCCCGTGAATCGGTACTACTAGTAGCGTAAATAGCTCGAACCCTACTATCGCTGTACTAGTAATGAGTCATGCCACCTCGGCATGTGATATCGTACTGCTGACTGATGAGAAGTCCATGACCTATTACGACTTACTAAGGGAGTCATAACCGTTTAGTAAGCATCCACTTCCGCGACCGTAACACTGGGCCTTCTTTATCAAATTCTGGGTGTTTTCTCATGCCTCTCGGAATTGCTGGAGCCTCGTGAGCACCTGTGGGATAGGGGATGGCTTATCGGCCCAATCAGCGCATGGGTCGTACCCCATCATTAAGGCGAACGGGGACTTCTTTGTTGCCTCGTGGGGCCAGCTGTTGTGAGCGAATTCTGCCATAGGGAGGAAATGCGCCCAGTTATCTTGTCGCTCGTTGGCCCAGAATCGGAGGTATTGCTCGAGCCACTGATTGGTTCGTTTGGATTGACCGTCCGTACGTGGGTGATATGCCGTTGATATGTTCTGATAGATCCCTAAGATCCGGCACAACTCCCGTGTGAACTTGGAGGTGAATCGGGGGTCTTGGTCACTGATGATCTTGGAGGGAAGTCCAAATCGCCGGAATACGTGCGTAACATATAGTGCCGCTGTCCCTTCTGCCGTAATTTCTTCTACGCATGGGATAAAGATTGAGGCTTTGGTACAATCATGATCCGTGACTGTGAGGATCGAATCATGCCCTTGTGAGACTGGTAGTTTAGTGATGAAGTCTAGGGCTATGGTTTTGAATGGCTTAGCTTCGGGAGTTGGGGTGATTGGTGACAGTGGTGCTTTGGTGGGTTGGGTGTTGACTTTGTGGCGCTGGCAGTCGGCGCATCCTTTGACGTACTCGGTTATATGTTCCAGCATGTGTGGCCACCAGTAGTGACGTTCTATGATCCGGGCGGTGCGCTTGATGCCTGGGTGTCCGTAGACTGGAGGGTCGTGGTGGTTTCGAATGATGAGGCGGATGTTGTCCCTGTCCCCGGTGACAACTTGTGATCCCTGCCTGTACCAGACATCGTCAATCTTTTTGAGCTTATGTGAGTCCACCCATGGGCGTATTCTGTCCTCGTCCTGGTGGTGATTTTCAGGTAGTTGGGTGATCATGTTGTGTGCGAATACGGTGTCGGGAAGGACCGTGACTCCTTTGTTGTCCTGTTCGCCCTTGTCGTAGTCGGGTCGTCTTGACAATGCGTCTGCGCGTCCATTGTTTGTTCCCTTGATGTGATGGATCTCGAAATTGTATTCCATCAGTTCAAGTACTTCCCTGGCGACTCGGCGACTTATCTTCTGGGGGGACTTCCAGTGCGTGAGGTTCAGGTGGTCTGAGAAGATCTTGATTTTGTGTGGGGATCCTGCCAGGTAGGGTCGCCAGTGTCGGAGGGCTTTGACGATCGCCAGGAGTTCTAGGTCGTAGATGTCATAGTTGCGCTCTGCTTCGTTGAGCGTGGCTGAGTAGTAGCCTATTGGATGTCGTTTCCCATCGCCTTTCTTCTGTAGTAGCACGGCGCCCACGGCGTATCCCGACGCGTCCACTTCCAGCTCAAATTGGTCGGTCAGGGTGGGGTGTGCTAGGACCGGTTCAGTGGTTACGAGGTTCTTCAGTGTTTGGAAGGCTGTTTCCTCCTCATGCCCCCAGGTCCATTCCATGTCTTTCCGTGTGAGTTTGTTCAGGACTTGTGCATGTGTCGTGAAACCGCGGATGAAGAGGCGGTAAAAATTGCAGAAGCCCAAGAAGGAGCGTACGTCACATACTTTCATGGGGTGGGGCCAGTCATGGATGCCTGAGATTTTTACTGGGTCCATGTGTGTCACCCCCTTTTCAAGGATGACCCCCAGGTAATCCATCCGCGGTTGGTGAAACAGGCATTTCTCGGGCTTGAAGTAGAGGTCGTGATCCAGTGCCACTTGCAGGATGTCGCTGACGGCGGCGATATGAGTGGCCATGCCCGCATTTTTGTGGGTGGCTATGCCAATTGTTATGTTCGCGCTGACGTAGTGTGCGACTTGCACGGTTCTGGATGAATACACCGGGGATTGAAGGCTTCCAACGGCGAAGTCGAGAACGGGAAAGACAAAGTCGGTGTGAAGGCACGACTCGTATAGCGGAAACGCCTCTCTAAGGGCAACAAGCAAAGGAGGGGACGTCACACAAGGGGATAATAAGCCACACAAGGGACTTCTATAGCTTCGACGATACTGGGATGCAATTGCCACAGAAAGCTAAGCTAGAGTACAAGGCCATAGGGGCACAAGTACTTATACTACAATGGGGAGCTTTAAAGCTCAGCCCAAGTCCGAAACCCTAATACGACTGGCCAATGGCATAAGGCCCTCGATCAGCATCAGTCAGTGTCCACATACATCAGTCATCCGTCCTCAGTCAGCAATCACCGAGTCACAATCTAGACCAGTCCAGGCACAGGCTCATCCGGACTCCTCTGGTTCCGCTCCAGGCAGGTCACGTGACGGTGAGCTCCTCCTGCTACTCCTAACCGGCGAGGGACTTACTTCGATGCGCCCTCCACGGCTGTCTCCATTGTCCAGCCAATCCTCCCACTGCTCCTGAGTCATCACGCCAAATACGTGGATGTCGTCCTCATGGATGAACGCCATGTCGTCGATGCAGGGCACACGGGAAGTCGCAGGTGGATATGCGACACCAATGTCGTCCATGTAGACGCGTATGATCGTGCCGAGTAATGCGTGTTTGGCGATGATGGGGGCACAGATGTAGTCCATCATAGCTTGGAAGGTCGCCGGTGAGTTAGTGAGGCCGAAATACATGACTAAGGGTTTGTAGAAGCCATAGTGCGTTTTGAAAGCGGCTTTTGGTTCGTCTCCTTCCTTGATTCATACATTATTATACCCCCACCTTACATCGAGTTTGGTGTATATGTGGCCGTTTCCTAGGTTGTTGATGAGTTCCGCCATAAGGGGTAAGGGGTATTGGTTGCGGATGGTGCACGCATTGATTTTCCGGTAGTCTTGGATGGGGTGGAGCTTTCTGTCTTTCTTCTTGATGAAGAAGAAGGATGAGGCATAGGGGGATTTTGACAGTCGAATGTATCCCATTTTGAGCTGGTCTTCGAGCCAGGTTTTCAACTGGCCGTCTTCATCTTGCGTCATAGGGTATACTTTGCAGTCGATCGACACCGGTGTACCGGGTTTAAAGTCGATGGTGTGGTCCCAGGGCCTTGACGGCGGAAATCGGTGCGATGCTTCTTCGCTAAAGAGCTTCGCGAACCGCTGGTAGGGTCCTGGTATTACTACGGGAGTCGCTGTTTTCTTAGCTTCAATTGCTAACTCGGTGGCTGTCGTACGTAGCTGGCATGCGTCTTCCAACTCTTGTATAGCGTCTTCCCGTTCTTCCTGAGTGAAGGCGGTTGCCAGTATTGTCTGCGGTTCCGAAGGGTTGATGGATCGCAATACCACTGGTAGAGCTTCTTCGTGTATGGTGGTGTGCCTCCAGCTAATGGTGGGCTCGTAAGCTGTGAGCCAGGGATATCCGAGGACTAGTTCTTCGCTTCCTATGTCGGTGACTAGGAATCGCATGGTCCTGTGAATTCCCTTTGTTTCTACGTCGAGGTCAATGAAGTGGGTGATGGACCCAGCTTTATTCTCGGTGTTGTCAATATTCCATATTTTCTTTGGGCGGTCCAATTGCTGCAGTCCTAACCCCATTCGTTTTGCGAACGAGGGTCTTATGAAGTTGTCGGTGGCTCCGGAGTCTACGAGCCCTTTTATGTCGGCCATGGAGTAACTTGTACGAATCGAGACTGGGATTCTAAGCGATCGAAAGCGAGTCATGATTACAGAGTTACAATTAATTGCCCTCACCCAGGCCGATGGGTTTAGGTGTCCTGAAAACCCTCCTGGTGTTACATTCCTTCCGGGATGTATCAATCCGACTTGGATTAGGGACCAGTTTGCTGAGGGTTGAGGCCAAACAGAGGCAGCAGCGATGCGGAAGTCGAGAATGATAAGGGAGAAGTCGGCGTACGACTTATAGCAGAAAGCTGATGACGGCGAAGAGGCAAGCACACACACAGGGACTAGGAGCTAAGGCACAGGAAAGGGAAGGTATTCCTCAAGATATCAAAGCTAAGGAGTCTACACGCAGACGTCCTTCTACTTATACACAAGGGATGGAGCTTTGAAGCCCAGCAACCCTAATACACAGCTGCAAACCCTAATACGAGTATCCAATGGCATAAGGCTCTCGATCAATCATCAGTCAGCAGTCACATCAGTCACGAGTCACGATCCGCATCACACGCTATCGGCTGGTCCGGGCACAAGCTCATCCAGACCCTTCTGGACGAGTCGAGGCAGGCCACGTGCCAGGGTCACGTGACGGCCTTCTTCCACTCCTTTACTCCAGTGAGGGACTTACATCGCGGTACGTCTGGTCGCCATTCTTCACCCAGTTCAGCAACTCTTCCTTGGTTGTGACGCTGTACGCGTGGCTATCCTCCTCGCGGGGGTACTCCAAGGGCTCAAACGCAACACCTGGCTCCACAGGTCCTGGAAGATAATGTCCTTTACTTCATCTGGTGCGGCCCTCACTCCTTCGATCCAACTTTTGGCCGCCTCCTGGGGTGTGGATGTGCTTGCTACGCGCGTGGTCGGGGTTTCTTGACTATAATAGTCCGTTTCCGTATATCTGGTTTGGTTTGTGGGGAATCTGTTTTGTCGCTGCTGCTTGCGCGGGCGGGTGCAGTCTCGTGAGAAGTGACCCGGGTTGTTACAGTTATAGCAGATGACTTCCCTCATGTCTCACCGCTGACTGCCTCCTCTGTTTTGATTCATCCCTCCTCGTGGTGTGAACGGGGGGCGGCGCGATTGTGTGCCTCCCGTGAGTATGTCTTCTGCTCCTGCGAGTCGGGCTCGGGAACGATCGGCTGAAGTGTCCATGGCGTTTGGATTGTAGCGAGGAGGTGGGTTTCTAGGTGGGTTCCACGCATTTCCGAAGCCTCATGGTGGCTGTGGGCGTGATGGAACCGTTCGTGTGGGAGTAGACAGGTTGAGTTGGGCGCGGAGGTGAATGTATTGTTTCTGGTGCTTTAAGGTTGCGGCTTTCCACTCGTCGAAAGTTGCCAGGCTGTCGAGTTCGTACACTTTGGTGAACAGCTTGCTTGGCAGCCCTGCTGTGAAGCGGTCGATTGTTTGGCGATTGTTCAGGCGGTAGTCGGCCTGTCTTGCTAATTGTTCGAAGTTGGTGACGTACGAGTCTATATCATCTCTGATCATTTTGAGTCCTTTTGCCAGCGCTGCCTGAGCTTGTTCTTGCTCCAGGATATTGGAGAAACAGTCCGAGAATCCGGCGGTGAGGGTGTCCCATAGGAATTCATCGTACCTGTCTCGGCCCGTCCTTAGTTCGTTGTTGAGCCATCCCAGGAAGCCCAGCGTCCAGTTGCTGACCATGGGTCCTTTGACAAAACCGAGGAACAGTAGGCACCGTCAGTACACGTTCCGGAAGATTGGGGCGTCTGCGTTTAACCCCCAGTAAAGATGCCACTGAGTTAGGAAGGACTCGTACAGCGTTCTGTCCCCTGTGAAGACGGTGGGTCTCTCTCCCTCAAGTTTTGCCTCACCTGGGTGAGCTCCCCTGGGTGGCCCTCCTCCGGGTGGTCCTCCTCCGAATGGTCCCCCTCCGAAATCTCCCGGCCTTCGACAGGGGGGTTGATTCCCTCCCGCTCCTGGCGAGGGATCGGGGTGGTCGGGTCCCACTGCACGAAATATCGCTGCTTCATTGGCGTCCATTCTGTGGCCTGTGGAGGGGTTGATAGGTAGGAGGACTGCATTAGCTTCCTCTCTGATGCGTTGTACTTCCTCGGTTATCATCGCTTCCTCGCGTGTGAGGGTTGCCGTGGCCATTTCTTCTATGGCCGGGGATCGAATGTGGATGGTCTCAGGTTCCTGAATGTGGAGAAACTCGGCTGTTTGGATGATGTTGGCTATTTCAGGTTCCTCTTCTTCCTCTGTTTGACTGTCCTCTTCTTCTCCGCTTGTTTCTGATGGTGCGGGTGTTCTTGGTTCCGAGTTGCTAGGTTCTTCTGGCTGTCCGTCAATGTGTCCCCACCGTTCCCTTGTGGGTAAGGTCCGTGAATCGATGTCGCAGTTGTAATTCCGTCCCACTGGTCGTACTACGTCCCACTGGTTGTCTATGGGATTCCATGTAATTTCCACCCAGCACGTATTATCGAAGTTGAACTCAACTGGTCGATATCGGGTTGGTCCCGATGCGAAGTCAACGAAGTATCCGGTGTCTCCCCGGTATTCTCTCCACCTAGCGGCTCCTAGGAATTGTGTAGGTACGTTGCGATCCCCTCTTCTTTCGAGGGTGTAGGTTCTGAAGTTGGTCCAACGATCTCGAGTTGTGAACGCCACGATTGAGGGATTCTGGTCTTAATGTAACGCCGCCACTGGCATGAGTCCGACTTGGACGACGAAAGGGCGTTGACTACTCAGCGTGAGGACCTAAGTTAGGTCGACGACTTGGATACACCATAGTTCGATACACGTGATCCTTAGGAGCACTAGGGCCAAGTCCACTAGGCGTAACTGATGCACAACTTGCTCAATGAGAGTCAAGCGAAAGAGAAGGCTTATGACCAAAAGGGAGATGAGGAGCGAGAAGAGAATGGTGATTGAAGAAGACCAGAATGGCGTATTCTGGTCTTCGACTCCTCATATTTATACATGTGGGGTATGGCTTTAAAGCTCCCCGTGAATCTGTGCTACTAGTAGCGTTAATAGCTCGAACCCTACTATCGCTGTACTAGTAATGAGTCATGCCACATCGGCATGTGATATCGTACTGCTGACTGATGCGAGAAGTCCGTGACCTATTATGACTTACGAAGGGAGTCACAGCCACCTAGTAAGTGTCCACTTCCACGACCGTAACATCACCGCTGTAAGACGGCACATAGGATCTGGGAGAGTCTTGCGGCTGTGCACGAAGCTAAGGGCTCGCACACGGTCTATGCGATCCTCAAGAATCTTTTCATGTATGCTAACAGTCAATGTGACGATATCCCCAAACGCTTCGATGACATGAAGAAAGAGTATGAACACTTCACTCAGTTGATGCGTGGACGGAAACACCGGTACAACGATGACTTCTTCAAAACAATACTTGCTTTTGCCCTACCTCCATCTTGGGATGCATTCTCTGAGCCGTATTACGGAGGACTATTCGAGGACGTCACTGACGACCCGAAAAGGTCCATTTCTTCCCAGACATTCATAGGTATGGTGAAAGAGGAGTGAACCCGGCACGAAATTCGTGCCCAAAAGCCTGAGAGTACTAATCAGGCTACTAATAAAAAGTGTTCGCTTGCCAAACACATTGGCGATGTACGCTCCGGGGACTCCAAATGTGGATCCTCGAAGCGAGGCAAGCCGAAGTATTGCAAGCATTGCGGTAAAGACGGGCACAACACTGCCGACTGTTATTTCCTCGGGAAGAGCAAATGCATCCACTGCGGCAAGTTCACTCACACCCCAGATAACTGCTGGCAACATCAAAAGGAGATAAAAGACGGTAAGGCCGACGGCAATGCCAAGGCATCTACCTCGAAGATCGAGGAGGTCCATGTCACTGCCGACGTACTGTCAACTGCAGTTTCTATTAGAACCGCCGTTCCCGTCAAACATATCACATGCAACGTCAACGATCCGAAAGACGACAAAGACGACAGTGGTTGGGTGGACATTGATGAGTATCACAAGTATAAAAATGTTGACTATAGCTATGCGACCGGAAATGATGACTCCACTTCTCATTATGACTGGTTGGCCGATAGCGCGACCACCTCCCACGTCGCAAACAAAAGATCGTCGTTCATTACATACGAGCGATGTATCAATACTTCAGTTGCCAGCGTTGGTAACTCCATCGTCCCCATTGAGGGAAAAGGCGCTGTTGAATTGGAATCAAATTGTGACGGCCGCAAATACATTTTGTGACTGGAGCATGTACTGCATATTCCAAGCAACAAAAACAATTTATTTTCTCTCGGAAGATGGGACAATGCCGGCGGAACTTATATGTGTAAACACGGCACCCTGATATTGTCTTCTGAAGAAGGAGAGAAAGTGGCTACAGGCTACATAGCCGGAAACAACTTGTACAAGTTACAAGTTAAAGTACGGACAGATAGGGACCGTGAACGCGCGAACGAATCATTCGCAGCCACTGATCCGCTTCCAAGCTGGACTACCTGGCATAAATGTTTCGGACACATGAGTTATAGCGGTCTATGCAAATTGCTGGAAAAGGACTTAGTCAGTGGATTCCGCGTTGATATGTCAATGCCGACCCCCGACTGCGTCGCGTGTACCGAAGCCAAACAAGCGGAAGAACCCTATAAAGGAAAATCAGCACGTCACACTTCCCCAGGTGAATTAACTCACATGGACCTCTGGGGAAAGTACGATGTCGCGTCCATAAATGGACATCAATACTTTGCGCTTTTCGTCGACGACGCTACCCGATATATAACAGTTACCTTCCTAAAGGGGAAGGATCAGGCAGCGAAGGCGGTGAAAGACTATTTGACGTACCTTAGAGCAAACGATCGTCCTCCCCGTGTGACTCGCACAGATAGGGGGAAGGAATACCTCAATGAGGCGTTACTGATGTGGTGTCGTGAGCGCGGGATCACAAATCAAATAACCGCGCCATACTCACCTGCTCAGAACGGCATTGCCGAACGCACGAATCGGACACTGGTTGAACTTGCACGCGTGATGTTAAAAGGGGGAGAACTCCCCGAATTCCTATGGGAACATGCTGTCGAACATGCGGCGTATATAAGAAATCATTCCTATTCGAAAGCTGTTGATGTCACGCCATATCAATCATGGTTTCAACGGAAACCAGACGTGACGCACCTTCGGGAATTCGGAGCACCCGTCTGGGTACTTCTGCAAGGCATGGCCGAGCAGAGGAAAATGCTCCCCAAATCTAAGAGAAGGGCATATGTCGGTTATGAAGATGGAGCTAAAGCCGTCAAATATTACAGCGCAGACACGCGGAAGGTACTTACCTCCCGCAACTACAAATTCCTCTGTCCTCCTGAATATCCCGAAACCCCCGAAATGGTCGTTATTGTGCCTAGTGCACAGCGCGAAGGGGAGTTCAGTAGAGGCGCTCTGTCCACAGGCGGAGCAAGACCTGTGTTAGGCGGTGTACCGAATATGGACGCACAGCCAGGCGACGTACCGAATATGGACGTACAGCCATGGGAAGACCTAGATGGTAATAGCTCAGTACACGCAGGTCAGAAGAGGAAAAATAGCCTAGACTCACAAGAACTACCAGAACCACCCTGCAAAACGCGAGGCATACGCGTGGATTATAGACACCTAAATGACCCGTTTTCCGATTCAGAAGACGAAGTCATGGCCGCACAAGCCCGTGTTGACGGAGGAGATCAGCCGAATAGCCTAAACGAGGCCAAGGCATCTCCTGAATGGTCAGAGTGAGAACACGTGGTAAAAGCTGAGCTCAGCCAATTGCAGAGCACGGGAACATGGATGCTTACCGACACTCCTGCTGGCGCAATCCCGATCGCCAATAAATGGGTCTTCGCTAAGAAATATGAAAAGTCAGGAAACCTCCTGAAATACAAGGCACGGTTAGTAGCCAAGGGCTGCGCGCAAAGACCGGGATATGATTATGACCAAACGTTCTCACCAGTAGTTAGGCTCGAGACTATCCGAGCCATACTGGCCCTCGTGACGGTGCACGATCTCCACATCCAACAGATGGATGTTAAGGGAGCATACCTAAATGGTATCCTAAAAGAGACCGTATATATGCGTCAGCCGGAGGGATATGAGGACGGAACAGGTCGAGCTTGCCTACTCGTAAAGACACTTTATGGACTAAAGCAGTCCGGGCATGAGTGGAATCGCGAGCTAGATAATAAACTGCGGAAGCATAGCTTCACACACTCGATATCGGATCCATGTGTATATGTGCGAAGGGGAGGCGGTGACCAAGAAATAATAACCGTATGGGTCGACGATCTTCTATTATTCGCGATGTCAGAGGATTCGATGTCAGAAATGAAGGGAAATCTACATACCGAATGGGAAGTCACAGACATGGGCGAGCCGGCAAAGATTGTCGGAATAGAGATCGCCCGCGACGAAACATCAATCACGATTTCCCAAAAGAGATATGTGGAGATTATCCTGGAAAAGGAGGGAATGCTGCATGCAAACCCTGTCAAAACACCGATGGATAACAATCACCAAATAGGGCCGAACCCAGATGGGAACGAGGGAGACCGAAGCAACTCGTATGTGAGATTGCTGGGCAAACTCCAGTTCCTAGTGAATGCCACGTGGCCGGATATCGCACACGCTGTAAACAGATTAGCGTGCTACACTGCGAACCCGAGCCCCGAACATGTGGCGGCCCTAAAGAGAATCCTACGATATCTCGCCGGAACGCGTGAATACGGAATTAGATATTTGATGCTCCCGGGGAAGAATAAAGGGACGAACCTTTTCCATGGCTTTGCGGATGCCGCTCTTGCCAACCAGGATGACCATAAATCGATGTCCGGATATGTCTTCAAGGCTGCAGGTGGCGCGATTTCGTGGATGTCGAAGAAACAGACAGTGGTTGCACTGTCATTGACGGAAGCGGAATACATCGCCCTCTCAGAGGCGTGCTGAGAGGCGTGTTGGCTGAGGAACCTCTATCGGGACCTCGGATTTAGTCAGCAATGTCCCACCTTAGTCAAAGGAGACAATACTGGCACAATAGCCATCGCGCGAAACCATCAGTATAACAAGAGCATAAAACACTTAGATGTTAAGTGGCATTGGATATGCGAGCAAGTAGACCGGGGATCAATAGAGATTGGGAGTTGCAGAGACCCCAATCAGATGGCCGATGTATTGACAAAGCCGTTGCCCCGTCCTAAGCTAAAGAGACACGTCGAGGAGATGGGACTGTTACCGACATGAAGGGGAGTGTAGGAATCCCAGTCGGTATCAGCCGAATAACTCCGACCTCGGAGATTCCCGATGTGAACTCACATGCGAGTAGATTATGGATGCAATGTAAATATTGTACAAACAATGACTCATAGGGGTAGCGCGTCTTATCTAGGACGCTCATCTCCTGGCTCACCACCACTTCGTGTGATCCCCAACCAAATATATTCTATCAAAATCTAATTATTTTCTCTTTGCTTTCTTGCTTTCTTGCCATGTCTGAGTGTTTGAACACAAACGAATGGAGCTGGGAACAGCAGAACGGAATGAGTGCAGCGGAAGTGCCACCGGAGCCGGTGATGTTTCACATAATGATCAGTGGTGGCTTATATGATTGATACTCCCAGCCGACGCCCAGATTCTTCTATCGTTCATACTCAGTCGACGTCGGAGACTCTCATATCATTGATAGTCCAGCCGACGCCGGCTGGAGCGGGGGGTCCGACGGACTCCCCATTTGGGTATGACAAGCCTAAGCAAGTGTATATACCATATACACTGTACCATAGTTTGTTTGATTAGATACAGAGATGACCAAACATGTAGTTAGAATGGTGAGACATCTGTAAACGCAATTAGGTGTTCAGAGCTGTTCAGAGCTGTTTGGAGTGTCCTTGAACAGCTCCGAACAGCTCTGAACACCTACTGCAGTTACAGATGGACAATGTGAATTGTGCACTCAGACATATGCAACAGGGTGACATGGTACTGGGGAACATGCAACATAATGGATGTAGTCATATATGTCTATGCAACAATGTAAGACATCCGCACAGATGGTATTGGACACCCTACAATGATATGGGACATCCATACAACAATGGAGGGACATCCCTACAATGATGTTGGACACCCGTACAATGGTGTTGTACACCCTAACAATGACATGGGACATCCCTACAATGATGTAGGACATCCCTACAATGATGTAGGACTTCCCAACAATGATGTAGGCCATTCTAACAGACAGCATTGGACACCCTCACAATGATGTAGGACATCCCTA
Source organism: Lactarius pseudohatsudake (assembly GCA_021525015.1). Lineage (NCBI taxonomy): Eukaryota > Fungi > Basidiomycota > Agaricomycetes > Russulales > Russulaceae > Lactarius > Lactarius pseudohatsudake. The sequence continues at coordinate 286,202 of JAKELH010000045.1, read as the reverse complement.
CAATGATGTGGGACATCCATCCAATGATGTAGGCTATTTGACAGATAGTGTCGGACACCCCGACAATGATGAGGGACATCCTTACAATGATGTAGGCCATTCTAACATACGGCATTGGACACCCTCACAACAATGTAGGACATCCCTACAATGATGTGGGACATCCCTCCAATGATGTAGGCTATTGTGACAGATAGTGTCGGACACCCCAACAATGATGTAGGACATCCCCAATGATGTGGGACATCCCTCCAATGATGTAGGACATCCCTACATCCTTACAATGATGTAGGCCATTCTAACATACGGCATTGGACACCCTCACAATGATGTAGGACATCCCTACAATGATGTGGGACATCCCTCCAATGATGTAGGCTATTTGACAGATAGTGTCAGACACCCCGACAATGATGAGGGACATCCCTACAATGAGGTGGGACATCCCTCCAATGATGTAGAACATCCCTAAAATGATGTAGGACATCCCTACATCCTTACAATGATGTAGGCCATTCTAATATATGGCATTGGACACCCTCACAACGATATAGGACATCCCTACAATGATGTAGGCTATTTGACAGATAGTGTCGGACACCCTGACAATGATGAGGGACATCCCTACAATGAGGTGGGACATCCCTACAATGATGTAGGCCATTCTAACAGACAGCATTGGACACCCTCACAATGATATAAGACATCCCTACAATGATGTGGGACATCCCTCCAATGATGTAGGCTATTGTGACAGATAGTGTTGGACACCCTGACAATGATGAGGGACATCCCTACAATGAGGTGGGACATCCCTCCAATGATGTAGGACATCCCTACAACGATGTAGGACATCCCTCCAATGATGTAGGACATCCCTACATCCCTACAATGATGTAGGCCATTCTAACAGACAGCTTTGGACACCCTCACAATGATGTAGGACATCCCTACAATGATGTGGGACATCCCCCCAATGATGTAGGCTATTGCGACAGATAGTGTCAGACACCCTGACAATGATGAGGGACATCCCTACAATGATATGGGACATCCTTCCAATGATGTATGCTATTGTGACAGATAGTGTCGGACACCCCAACAATGATGAGGGACATGCCTAGAATGAGGTGGGACATGCCTAGAATGATGTAGGACATGCCTACAATGATGTGGGACATCCGTCCAATGATGTAGGCTATTGTGACAGATGGTGTCAGACACCCCGACAATGATGAGTGACATGCCTACAATGATGTAGGACATCCCTACAATGATGTAGGACATCCCTACATTCCTACAATGATGTAGGCCATTCTAACAGACAGCTTTGGACACCCTCACAATGATGTAGGACATCCCTACAATGATGTGGGACATCTCTCCAATGATGTAGGCTATTGTGACAGATAGTGTCAGACACCCTGACAATGATGAGGGACATCCCTAAAATGATATGGGACATCCTTCCAATGATGTATGCTATTGTGACAGATAGTGTCGGACACCCTGACAATGATGAGGGACATGCCTACAATGAGGTGGGACATGCCTACATTGATGTAAGACATGCCTACAATGATGAGTGACATCCCTACAATGATGTAGGACATCCCTACAATGATGTAGGACATCCCTACATTCCTACAATGATGTAGGCCATTCTAACAGACAGCTTTGGACACCCTCACAATGATGTAGGACATCCCTACAATGATGTGGGACATCTCTCCAATGATGTAGGCTATTGTGACAGATAGTGTCAGACACCCTGACAATGATGAGGGACATCCCTAAAATGATATGGGACATCCTTCCAATGATGTATGCTATTGTGACAGATAGTGTCGGACACCCTGACAATGATGAGGGACATGCCTACAATGAGGCGGGACATGCCTACATTGATGTAAGACATGCCTACAATGATGAGTGACATCCCTACAATGATGTAGGACATCCCTACAATGACGTAGGACATCCCTACATCCCTACAATGATGTAGGCCATTCTAACAGACAGCTTTAGACACCCCCACAATGATGTAGGACATCCCTACAATGATGTGGGACATCCCTCCAATGATGTGGGACATCCCTCCAATGATGTAGGCTATTGTGACAGATAGTGTCAGACACCCTGACAATGATGAGGGACATCCCTACAATGATATGGGACATCCTTCCAATGATGTAGGCTATTGTGACAGATAGTGTCGGACACCCTGACAATGATGAGGGACATGCCTACAATGAGGTGGGACGTGCCTACAATGAGGTGGGACGTGCCTACAATGATGTGGGACATCCCTACATCCCTACAATGATGTAGGACATCCCTCCAATGATGTGGGACATCCCTTCAATGATGTAGGCTATTGTGACAGATAGTGTTGGACACCCCAACAATGAGGTGGGACATCCATACAATGAGGTGGGACATCCGAACAATGATGTAGGATGCCCCTAGAATGATGACAGTGGAGGCCATTATCACAGATTGTGTTGGACACCTAGAATGATGTGGTACATCCCTACAACAATGTAGACAATTGTCACACACTGCAACAATGATATAGGACATCCCTACAATAATGTAGGAGATCCCTAGAATGATGTAGGAGATCCCTAGAATGATGTGGTACATCCCTATAACAATGTAGGCAATTGTCACAGATGGTGTCGGACACCCCAACAATGATGAAGGACATCCCTACAATGATGAGATGTGGGACATCCCTCCAATGATGTAGGCTATTGTGACAGATAGTGTTGGACACCCCGACAATGATGTGGGACATCCCAACAATGATGTAGGACACCCCTAGAATGATGTAGGCCATTGTCACAGATGGTGTTGGACACCACTAGAATAATGTGGAACATCCCTAGAATAATGTAGGCTATTGTTACAGATGGTGTTGGACACCCCGACAATGATGTGGGACATCCCTACAACAATATGAGACACCCCTACAACAATATGGGACATCCCTACAACAATATGGGACATTCCTACAACAATATATGATGTCCATACAATGATGTAGGACATCCATGTGATGATGTAAGACATCCCAACAATGATGTGGGACATCCCTACAACAACGTAGGCCTTTTTCACAGATGGTGTCAGACACCCTGACAATGATGTAGGACATCTCCACAGATGGTGTCGGACACCCCTATAATGATTATGGCCATCCCTACAATGATTTAGGGACATCACTAGAATGATTTGAGACTCCCTAATGAGGATGTCAGACATCCTCACAGATGTTGCCCAACAACATCTGTTACAATCGCCTACATCATTGGAGGAATGTCCCACTGACACATCATTGTTGGGGTGTCCGACATCATCCGTGAAAAAGGCCTACACTGTTGTAGGGATGTCCCACATCATTGTAGGGATGTCTTACATCATTGTAGGGATGTCCTACATCATTGTCGGGGTGTCCGACACCATCTGTGAAAAAGGCCTACATTATTGTAGGGATGTCCACCATGTCCCACATCATTGTAGGGATGTCCCACATCATTATAGGGATGTACCACATCATTGTAGGGATGACCCACTGTCACCCACATCATTGCAGGGATGTCCTACATCATTGTCAGGGTGTCCAACACCATCTGTGATAATTACCTACATTGTTTTAGGGATATCCCACATCATTCTAGCAGTGTCTGCACCATCTATGACAATGGCATACATCATTCTAGGGGTGTCCTACATCATTGTTGGGATGTCCCACATCATTCTAGGGATGTCCCACATCATTGTTGGGTTGTCCAACACTATCTGTCACAATAGCCTGCATTGTTCTAGGGATGTCCCATATCATTGTAGGGGTGTCCGACATCATTGTTGGGATGTCCCTCCATTGTTGTACAGATGGCCCATATCATTGTAGGGGTGTCCAATACCATCTGTGCAGATGTCTTACATTGTTGCATAGACATATACTACTACTACATCCATTATATTGCATGTTCCCTACCATGTCACCCTGTTGCATAGCCTAGTATGTCTGAGTGCACAATTCACATTGTCTCACCATTCTTACTACATGTCTGGTCATCTCTGTATCCAATCAAATGAACTATGGTACAGTGTATATGGTATATACACTTGCTTAGGCTTGTAATACCCAAACGGGGAGTCCGTTGGACCCCCCGCTCCAGCCAGCGTCGGCTGGACTATCAATGATGTGGGAGTCTCCAACGTCGGCTGAGTATGAATGATAGAAGAATCTGGGTGTCGGCTGGGGTATCAATTATATAAGCCACCGCTATCCATTGGCTGGATGTTTCTGTTACCAAGAATGCCGACCTGTCTTCAAAAGGAGTTTGAAATCCATCACGCCTGTGTCACCCTCTGGAGCAGATTTTATTTTTTTCTTGAGGATCATTGGGATCTACATGCATGGAAACCTCTCAAAAACGACTCCCCTCCTTTTCTTTGTACTTGCCCATCACAGACAACAATTGATCCCCAATCTTTTGGCTGATCCCATATCTACACAACCTACTGTACATTGTGAAATTGTTTTGGGCACAAAGGATGTCGGGAAAGTGGTGATCTAGTCCAATCTCTGAGATTTGCACAAGGTTGTGCATTTGCAATAGCACGTGCATGATAGTACCGACAACCGACTAGTGTAACAATTACATGCAAGTGTGTTTTTTTTTGCTTGCTTGACTGTTTGTGTCGTACTATTACAAACTATTTTTGTGTATGCTTGCTGGTAGGGCTGCGCACCGTACCGTCTGACGGGTACGGCCGTCTAATTGACGGTCAGGCGACGGGTTGGTTCATCGGTCTGCCGTCCGTCAAGTCGGTTGAGCGCAGCTCCAACGGCTACGGACGGGGTACGGGCACGGCCATCATATGGTAGACGGGTACTAGCATCGCGCCAGTTCGTCTCCCTTGTGCTTGACATCTGCGTTGTCTCCTTTCTGAACGCCATCATTTCGTGTTGTATCGGAACCTATGTCGGTGTCGCCGCTAGGAGGTGGATCCAAAATCTGTAACGCTGCTACTACTATTATATATCTATGTATTAACTAGAGGGCGGCGGCGGCTTTGGCCTTAGCGCGGGAAAGGTGCAATCGTTTCTTGACAAGCATGAGAATACGAATGCTATCAGCACGAAGACTAGCACACCGGAGAGATATCATGTCCCGGCCACCTGAGAAGATCCTCTCGACGGCGACAGCTGAACCTAGAGATGATGCCAACACTTCAGAGATTGCACGAATTAACAACGTCAAATAACTCACCAGGAATACATAGAACATCGCGAGCCAGCTGAAAGAGGCGTGGAAATTGACTTCATCAGCTCACCCACCAGAGAATCGGATCGCAGGCGTCGAAGTCTTCAGCAGGGAGTTTGAAATACTCTTCGAGTTCGTTGGTAGCGCCCTTCCCTTTTCTGCGGTATCGAGCTGTGAACGACTTCTGAGGCGAGCCCGCTATGGGTGGTGCAGTGAGCGATGCACTGGCAGAAGGTGCTGACAGTGATGCAGGCGTATTGGCAACTATGTAATGTCGGTCAAAATAGTCATAAAGGTTTGCTTTTGACCGTTCAAGGTGGTCTGAAAGCATGATATCGTCAGCGTAATCTTCCTTCAAGCCCTCGTATGAGATTCGCGGATCAAGTACTAGCAATGGTAGGATCAGGAAGTGACATATTTGACAGCATCAAATTCACGTACACGCGGCCCATGTGTAAAAGGGAGACGTATCGAACTTGTAGTTAGTGATTGAAAGTCCGGTCCGGTCCGGTTTTTTTGCCTAATTTGGAAAGACCGGGACCGGAACCGATCCATCGGTTCATCCCCGAGCCCCAAAACCGGACCGAGCCGACAGGAGTTGGTCCTACCCGGTTGCCAGAATCTCAAAAGACTGGTCCTCGCAGTCTAAACCGGCTCATCCTGAGCCCGTCCCAACCGGTCGTGGACCGACTGCAACTGCGTCATAACATTATAATTTCATTTGTACTTGTGCTACAACTGGTGCAAGACTATCTAATATAATATAATACAGGCCTCATCGCCATTGCCGCCCTTACAGTTGTCGTTGCAGTCGTCGTCGTGATCGGCGGCATTCCGCCAACCTGGCAGCCGTTGGTTGCTGAGCCGCCATGGGTCACGCCGTCGCCTTAGTCGTCGTCGTCGTCGCCGTAATCGCCATAATCGTCACCGTCGTCGTCGTCGTAGCCGTCATGGCTGTGGTGGCCGTAGCGGTCGGTTGGTGAGCTGCCATAGGTCGTTGCCGAGTTGTCGCTGTAGTCGCCCGCCATAGTCGCCATAGTTGCCCGCTGTAGTCGCCGTAGTCGCCATAGTCGTCGTACCCATCGTCATGGCTGTGGTGGCCGTGGTGGTGGTTAGTGTGGTTGTTGTAGGGGTCTTGTCATCCGTCGCAATCTTCAAGCCTGTCATCCGGTCGTCACGTGGTTGTAGTGTTGGCCGACTGCCACACAATGGCTGCGGCTGTCGTTCTTGTTGTTGCGGTCGTTGTCGGCGTGGTTGTTGTCGGCGTCGACAGTGTTGGTCGTCGTGGTCGTAGTGTTCAAGTTGGCAATAACCGGTTGAGACCGGTCCTAACCGGTCCCGCGGCGGTTCAGCCACATGCCAAATTTGGATGAACCGCAACCGGAAAAGTTCTCAGGCCAGACGGACCGCAACCGAAGGTCCGGTTGCCATCAGTTGCGGTCCGGTCCGGTCCCGGTTTTTTTCCAGTTCATGGGACTGGACTTTCGAACACTACTTGTAGTAGTAGTCACTGAGCTTGCGATGCGCATCTACAAGACCAATTCTAATAGCGGGTGGCGCCGAATTGGGAAGATGGCGAAGGATGTTTCTGAGGTCGTCCTGTAAGCCTCGAAAAATTGCGTAAGTCGTTGACAGCATCGGAGTCTTCATCGTAGACATTTCTACAGTCACGGACTGAAAGGATTTGAGCCATGATGCCACTAGCTGAACCGACTCCCAGTCAGTGTTGCTGAGTTCGAGGGCATGGAGGTCCTTGTTTCTTGAAACGAAGGAGTCGATTGTATCGCGGTAGTCAAGTGCTCGTCCTGTCATTTGTCACAGTTAGCCAGGACTAATGAATAATGACGACAACGCACGAAGCATTTGGTGGGTGGAGGACCATCGGGCTCTCACATCAAGGATCAGCATGAGCGAGGCACTGCAGTCGTCTGAGACCTTGTTCCCTTCAAGCTGCACAAATTGAATTTCACAAGCCCAGGTCTGACAACGTTGGGGGCTTGAACGGACAGCCCGGATGATCTTCCGGAGCTTATGAGAAATATGCTTAGCTCAATTCGTGAAAGGATGTGTCGTACTTACCCTTCCAATTGCGGGGAGCCTGTTGCCAGGATCAGTATCCAGGTCCAGATCCACATCCGCATCCTCTTCGGGATCGCCATTGGCTGTCATGTTGTTATCGTAATCACGCGCAAGAGGAGCGGTAACATTGTCTTGATAGTTGCCGCCGAGTGTGCGAGCTTTCTTGCCTTCGTCCTTTGAAATCGCTCCGATCGCTTCTAGGAGCTGAACAACCAACAGTTAGATGTGACTGGCACCAGTCGAGAACAGGAAGGACCGATGCCTTTATCGCCGCCAAATGGATTGTATGAGGCATGCATCACATGCGAGCATCTTGCGCTGAAAACGGTACGCCCCGTTGTTGGCATCGCCGCTCGAGTGATGTCATCAACGTGTCATTGTTACTCGCATTGTCCATGACGACAGCGATGATCTGCAAACACATTAGCGTTAGAGGATGAACTGGTACAAGTGCAGTGTAGAATAAAAGTTTACCCTCCCGATGAGGCCATATAGCTCCAGCGTTGCCCAAACAGCCTCGGCCATATTCTCTCCTGAATGCTCCCCAATAAGTTCCCGAAAATCAATCAGTAACTCTTCTGTGGCGCAAAAGGACGTCAACACAATACCCAGTTGATAAATCAAATGAAACACGAACCAAGTTGCCCATCATTAGTGACATAATGCGCAACAATGGCCAAGAAGGCGTGTTGATTGCTTGACGTCCACGCGTCGAGGGACAGACAAACCTTTCCCTCGAGTTTCTACTATATAATTAGTATATTTGACAGTGAAGTAGAGCCGCTCAGCCGCAATCGATTATACCAAGAACATCTCGCGAACCCCCTCAATTGTTTCCTCACCCATCTTCATCACACGCCGCTTGATGCCATCACGTTTGGGAATTTTCAACGGACCACCACTGGCAGCACGATGTGTAGCATTCATCATGGCAATAAACTCAGGTTTTTCCACTTCGTCGAATGGCTGGTCACACGCAATGATCCATTCCGTCAGAAGTTGTTCGAACTTCTCCTGGTCCCATGGCCCCTGTAGTACCTTTGTGCACATAATGATCCGTGGTAACTTCCATTATTCATGGGCCAACCAACGGTGAGAGTCTTATATGTCTCATGGGCCAGCCAACGTCGGCCGACACGGAAGAATTCTTCCGAGAGTCATGGGCCAACCGATGTCGGCTCACGGAGGATTTTGCTCCGAGAATCGCCTCCGAAGAATTGTATCGGACGTGATGGCAGTCATTTCCTCCGAACATTGTAACGGGGTGCACCTCCTCCAGATATCGAGATGAAGTAGATTCCCACTGAATAATTGTGGTTTTCAAAGCATGATATATGATAGACATCACACAAAGAGTCAGACAAATACGATTCAAGTATTATTGGGTCCATGTAAGCATAGACTGTACAGTTCTAAGTATTTCTTCCAAGGTAGTTCGGACCAATCCTTTCCGAACCCCTGCCAGTGTCCATGTTTCTTCACAACAGTCAGAGGGTAGTGCAAATGTGATACAACGAGCTTACCTGGCTTTGGGTGTCACCTTTATCTGTCGCTTTCCCAGACTATGAGGCTGAGGGGGCTGGTTTTCAGGCACATGTCCAGATGTAGAGGCTACAGGGCCCCCATGGTCCCTTTGAGGGTGTGCCATGCTCTGACTTGGTGTTTGTTGTGGGTTTGATTGTGCTCTGGCTATATTCAAGTGCACATATAATTGCCAGCTTTCAGAAATATTTATGACACTGCTCACCAGGGTTGTGAGTTAACTCAGTGGGTGTTGGCTCGGAGGGTTGCATATTGTCACTCCGTTCCACATTGAAGGATGCTACGTAAGCAGGTAAGTAGATATCTGTGCATGGAAGCAATGGCCAGACTTACAGGAGTGATGTGGCAGAGATGGATGCTCCAAAGATTGTGCAAAGCCAATTCCTGCCTGTTCCAGACCTTCAGTATCAGATCCAGCAGGACCCCTCTGCACTGGATGCAGGGAAGGTGGTGGTGGTGGTAATGGTAAGACCGAACTGTTGTCAGTAATGTTGTTCAGTTCTTGAGCATAGTTCTCTTCATCACCATCTACATCGGAGGTAGAAGCATTCTGGTGCCGTCTCCGGGCTGGGAGATGCTTAGAGGTCTTCTCCAGATCCGAATCAGCAAGCAGTTCACATGATGGATTCCAGATGAGGGGATCCAGTCCATCTTCCTTCCGCTGCCTCCAGTAGATAAGCAGGTCATGCACATCATTCAATCGGATCTTTGAGGGGTCTGCCCACTTAAACCCAGGTGGATAACACTCTTCCTGGATCCAGGCAGTCGGAGTTGTGGATAGCTTTGCCCAGGGGATGGTGGCATAAGGCTTACCAGAGATGAACCCTAATGAGCATATATACATATGTGAAGCAATACAATGTAGATCATGGGGGGTGACTCACTAATATGGGCAGTGCAATAGCCCCTAAGTGCTGTCTGAACCACCTTGGTTTGATGTCCATCACCCTTGACAATAGACGGAATTTCAGGCTCCCCAGTTGCATTGGTGGTTATCTGGACAGGGATCTTGATCATCCTTGAAGGGTCCTTCTGAGCATTTTGATCATCATCTGTGTCACTCATGAGACAACGATAAATATTGATGGAAGCATGTCAAACCTTGCTCAAAGCACTTCCTGCCATACTTCTTCCATGTGTCCCAGAGCACAGTGCTTCTCCACTTCAGACAGAAGTCATTAAAATCCATTCCTCCACCTACATCGGCATTCCACTCATCCCTGACAATGGAAAGTCAATGGAAAGTCAGGCCACTGACAGAACATGAATAATGTACATTGAAACCTGTGGAGTTCCATCCTCCTTCTGATATGCAAGGAGAACTATGCAGCGAGCTCCACATGTTCTGTAAAGCTGGGTTTGAAAGTCCCTTACTATCCGGCCACGGATAGCAGCTGAAGCCATTCTGGAAGGCAAAGAATCAGTGTGGTGCATGGAATACTGTGACTTCACTTACTTGGCCTGAATTCCCTTCGGAGGACCATTATCTGACCATTCTTCAGCAGTTTGTGCAAAGCGCTCCTGTTCCTCAACTGGTAGCTTCTTCCATAACTCAGTGGTTGCATCTTGAATTGAACCAAAGAATGTTTCCGTTCCTGGAGCAGCTCCGGACATATCCTCTGCAAGCTTCATGATATCTGCTTTATCCTCATGGTAGAAGACATTCCTTGCAGACCACCTCCGAACGAACTTGATAACCTGACGATGAGGAGGGGAGTAAGGTAGGGGCCATTAGGAACCCGCACCCCATCATGTAAGCCCTAAACCCTAGGGTTCGATTATATAATGCTTATGTAAGCGGCCACGCGGGAGGGTTTAGTTGGGGTTTGTCCACTTCAATTTCCGTTGCTTCCGAATTCTCACTTGGGAGACGTGTTCTGTTCACTGCAGGGTCGGTCAATCATGTGATCAAATGTCACTGAGGCCAAGTCGCACCTGGCTTGGATTCCTCAATCTTCTGGGCCCTTCTGACTTGGGCCCTTTCGATATTCCGGAGGTGTGATTGATGTTTTTTTTTGGCATATGTTGATTTTTTGGGACGGTGGAGGCTTTAGCGGATAGCCCAGTGGAAGGTGTTCCCCGTCTTTGTCAGCATGACTAATACTGACACATGACTTTTTTCCGGCCATGCTTTTGACCTGACTTCAGCAAGTCAGCTTGGATTGACTGTAAATGTCGAGATATTGTGCTTTAATAAACAAACTTTGTTTACGCTTCTTTTCATTCAAATCAGAAAATTAAAAAAAAAAAAAGATACAGGTCAAAGAAGATATAGTTCTCTTTATTCTCTATCTTTTACATTGTGGCCATTGTGACAAGTGAGGGAGGAGATAGAGAAACCACGAAAACGACAAAATGCTTATATAAAGGGGTGCGGGTTCCTGATGGCCCCTACCTTAGTGGTTGTAGTACCACTTTCTGATTTTCTGGAGTACATGCCTATCAGTGGGCTTATAACCATGCATAGAAGATGAATACCTGTTTAGCCTCCTTCTTATTGAATTGAGAGTTACCAGGCTGTCTCTTATATACCTCCCCCATTGCCTTCTCCAGAATCTTATTCCTCATCTGTGTATCAGCCTGCTCAAACTCATCCATGTAACCCCTCAAGATGGTCACATCGTGTGGTGATAGTTTAAACCCTTCCTGAGTAGGAGGAACAACTGGTCTGGAGGGATCATCAGAGTTAGAAGAAGATTCAGACATGTGTGGATATAGTTGGTGTGATGTGGGGAAGTGAAGTGTAAGGGTGAATGTGGGTAACTGCACTAAACATGACTGTGCATATATATAGTGATCTATGTCTATGGGAAAACGCTCCAGAGGTTTAGCACAGTTGGCGGGTGGCGGAGTGAAGGTGCAATGTTTCGACATGACACATGTAACACAATGGGTTTCAGGATATATTTGTTAGATCGTCAGAGCCAGACACACTAGAGAGTAAGAGGTATTTACCAGAGTGCTTCATGGTAATCATGGTAAAACTTGTTGATGCAAGATAGGATGAAGTGAAATGAAGCATGGCATGCCGGAGGCATCACTCCGTTTCAGGACTCTGTTGAATGAAATATCGGACTCGGACAGACCAGACGGATGACTCCAAGTTATAAGCAAAATCATGTGCATGGCAGACAATCACGGGACGATGTAATAAGAGAGGACATTTGAAACGACACATATTGGTGAAGCACATGGTTGTCTGCCTCTAAACACGCTGTACAGAAGGGCAGAAGGGTAGGTACATCGTAGATTACAGTTCTGGGCTACTACACATATCGGACTCGGACAGACCAGACGGATGGCTCCGAGTTATAAGCAAAATCATGTGCATGGCAGACAATCACGGGACAATGTAATAAGAGAGGACATTTGAAACGACACATATTGGTGAAGCATATGGTTATCTGCCTCTAAACACGCTGTACAGAAGGGCAGAAGGGTAGGTACATTGTAGATCACAGTTCTGGGCTACTACAACTCCGGAATATCGGCCAGAAACTCATCGATGGTCGTCAATGTGCTCTCCGAACTGATTCGGATGGCCTCCATCAACCGATTACGCTCCACAACTTGTGTACGAATCCTCTCCATCATCACTCGCACCTTTGCTGCCTCAACCATGCCTGATGATGAGTCCCTGACAGGAGTGGGCTGCTGGGTGTCACTGGCCACCACAGGCACCTGATAAATGTATTATAAGCGGTTGAAAATGGAGAAGCAATCTGATGGACGTACTGTGGGTTCCTCACTCTCCCGATCAGCTGCGACTGGGGTCGACTCCGAAGTCGCAACCGGCTTCTTGTGTAAGAAGGCAGTGAGGAGTGGCGAGGTGGCGCAGATGTGGAATCGTCGTCGACTGCCATCGCATCAGTCAAATCCTATCACAGAGTCAGGATTAGTTACATATTGATATGATTGCCTACTCACCTTCGGAGTGACAGCGGCAGCAAGTACTGGGGTGTTCACAGGAGGAGGAGTATGCATAGGCTGCTTGTGGAGGAACGAGTACATCCCAGTGACCTCCACCTCCGATGTCGCACCCGACGGAGGCGTAGGAAGCGAGGCGGGAGTCTTAGAGGATGCAGCACCTGGAGTGGCAGTAGCTGCAGACTGGCGGGTGGTAGCACCACCAGCAGGTTTGCCAGGGCCACTAGTTGCAGCGAGCTTTCGAGGTTTCGGGGGCATCTTTCCGATATATGCCCACCGCTCTGTGGCAATATGCATCGGGATAGCACCGTGGGTAATGCCTGCCAAAACGGTGCACACCTGAATCGGGTTCCGCTGTCTCGTCTGGCCGGGCAGGGGATGACATATGTGGGGTGTACCTGATATCACCTCGCATCCATTATCACTATATTTCGGGCACCAAGGACACGTGGCTGGTAGATCGATGAATACACGTAACACATGAAGATATTCAAATGCCTGTATGGCCTGCCGGATGGGGCGTTCTCGGAGTTATCACTCCATGGTCTAGGCTCATATCTTGGATGGAATTGACACGGTTGATGGCATGTTTGATGGGGCATGTGTAGAACAACTCAATATGATGTCATTTGAGTGACCTGGCCGAGACGTCGGACTTGTGTTCACACATTCACCTCGGTGTTCATGTGGGTGTACCATATCGGTCTGATCAGATAAGCATGACAAATATTCGGAGGAGGTGTATCCGAGTTGTGTCCGAGTGAGAGAGAAATATTTTATCCCTCCGTCCACACACTGCTAGACCATCATGGCAACGAACGATATTGTGAGCAAAGCTGAGATAGAGCTCTTGGCTATCGCTTGTCGACTTGATACTGCCCTCTGCTATCGAGATGAGCACCGTGAAGAGCCAGACGATGATTGGATTCGCCAAGGCATTGAAAATGAGATGGTGCGTCCTCCGATCTCGTTTCCAGCTCGGTTGGGCTACTGACTGATGTTGTAGCTGGGCATAAATGAGATCTTCCGCGAGGCGGGGACGACTGTCCCCCGCTTGCCTGCTTTCCTCCGCATGATTGGGGAAAGGAGTGAGCGTGTGCTACAGCTCCAAGAGGTCATGGATCTCGATGATTTGAGCACGGAGGAAATGAAGGCATACTGCACATCCATCGCCAACGACAACCCTCAGTGGAACAGTCTTCTCACAATGCACAGTCCTAGAGACCTTGCTCCTCAGCTGCTGCCGGTCACGGAGTGGTGGCTCCCTGGTGAGCCCACTATAGAGGACGAAGAAAACGCTGAGGACGCTGCAGCAGAAGCCGCTGCTGGAGAGGAAGACGGAGATGGTGACGATGATGATGAGGTCCAGATAGGTGAGTTTACACTCTACAAGATCTATGGATGTGCTAATAACTCTGTCAACATAAGTTGACGCTCCAGATACGGCTGGAGATGTGCAGCCTCGGCGCTCCGGACGCAACACCAAAGGAAAGGCGCCTGCACGCGCAGATGAGGCTTCTGGCACTGTGGACGCATCGGATGGCGGCGGCGATGTTGAGATGGGCGAGGTCGTCGACAACCAGAAGACTCCGAAGAAGGTTCAGCCAGTCAAGCGTGCGATCGTCATCTCACCATCGTCAGAGGTCCCTGCGAAGCGACAGCAGCGCAGGCCCAGTACTGCAGCTAAGGCAGCGAAAGCTGCTGGTCATCTGCCGAACCCAGTACGTACCATGCGTCCTCCGAGACGGCATATGCTCATATCCCTTAGGATTTTTGTGGCCCTTGCCAGAGCCATAATGTTTCGGAGTGTAAACCTCAGATCGATGCTCCGAAGTCGTTTGCCTGTGAGCTCTGTGCGTTTAGGAAGGTGACGTGCAATCCTCCGGCGGCGTGGGCAGTCGACTTGAAGAAGGCGCTGAAGGAGGCAGCGAAGGAGAAGCAAGAGACGAAGAAGAGCAAGCGTTCCACTACATGTACGTCTTTCCTTTCAAATTTGTTTCAATCGTTTAACTGGACTTAGCGATCATGGAGGACCTTCCTCCGACGCTGGAGGGTTTGAAGGAGCGCCTGGACTCTATGGAGGCGAACGCAACAGCGTTCCAGGAAGCCACAGAGTCGCGCATGGGTGCGTTCCAGGAAGCCATGGAGTCGCGCATGGGAGCGCTCCAGGACGTCTTATACAACATAGACGTTATGATGCGCGCCTTGTGCATGCGCAACGCCATTACCCCTTCCACACTCGCCCTCCGTATCCCACCCGTTCCCCTATTCGTTCCAGCCGCACCGTCCCCATCTCCGACCGCTGGCCCATCCTCAATCGCCTCAATTATCAGTTCAACGACCTCCGCCCCCGGATTCGACATTTCGCAGCTGTCAATCGCTGCCCCCTTTGCTCGTGTGGCCTCTGGGAGTGGTGCTGGGTACATACATACCCCAGGTGCGTCTACCGATCTTACGTCCATTGTGCACGACTGCTAACACTATGTAGTGCCATTGTCTCGCACTCCGAGCTTGAGCCGTGGGCGTGGGGGAGGTACCAGCAAGCCTGCATCCAGAGCCTCAAGCGCTGCAGGATCCAAGGCTCCGAGCGCTGCAGGGTCCAAAGCCCCGAGTGCTGCTGGGTCTAGGGCATCGTCTCGCACACGCGACTGAAAGCATAGGGCCGTCGTATCATGTAAATAAATTGTCTGTCTTGTACTACCACACCTAGCATTATGCTAGAGTTCGTATCGAATCGGAGTTGCGTTTCTGCATTGCTCCGAACTCGGCCTGGTCATACTCGACTCAATCGACTCAAACATTGGTCAGCTTCGGGATTGGTCGGTCTTGATTGCTCCGGTTGGCCGGTCACATGTACGCATCACTCGTCATCTGCCCAGGTGCTCCAATCCACATGACCTTACTTAGTACATGTTTGTGTGTTTGCTATCGATACTGCATAGTCCTAGCACAGTGTGCTCGCTGTCATTCAAGCTGTCCGACAGCATGATCATATGTTCAATCACATATATTCACTCCCATCGAATCACAACTCTCCTGACCACTCTGGCCTCAACTATGTATGGACTCAGGTCGTATTGTTTGAGGAACCACTTAAGTGCTACTCCGAGCAGTTCTTCAGTGATCACAGTTCATCTCATGTGAGTGCTAAGCGTGATATGAGTGATTCTAGTGTGAGATCTACAACAAGTAAATATACATGAGGAAACATTTGGCTGGGTCCTATCTTCTCACATCACCTGCACTACTCTAGGAGCGTATGCTCTTCAATGACCTATCCGGACCTTGACTCAATATAGACACCTACCTCTAGGCCAGTTGGCCAGACTAGCAGTGTTCCTGTTCCTGCATTGTGTCATCGCATGTTTTACTTAGCACCAGATCACACCAGATTATACCAGTAGTGTATAACACATGTGCTAGCCGATGTAAGTGTGCCTATACCAATGAAGATAAGTCACAGACTCAGGGGGTGCATCATATCCACTATGATCCGACCTGATCGGTCCTATCATTGCCGCTGACATCGGACATTCATTTCCGCGAATATCGGATATAGGCAAGTGCTGGTGACACATATCCGTTTCCATGTCTAGTGCTAGTGCATGAATGCTGTGCATTCCACTAAATGTCCCAATACCATTTTGTGCGTCTGAGGCTGTATATCTGAGGGTTTAGCACATGTCTGGAACAGTTGACTCTATTGTGATGATAACACCACTGATGTGATATCACTCAGGTTACACTTGCAGCCTACTGGGCACATTTCGCCTGGAGCTAGATAATGTGCTATACTATATAGTAGGTGCTCAGAGCATGTGTACTCAACTGTGTGACGTGCTATCCCATTATCCATGAGACAGTCAACATTCTGATAGGATATAAGAGCACATGTGAGACCACCTTGCACTATCCAATATCCATACCATATCTGACATGGAATCTCGCTCTCATTTCAAACAAAGGACTGATAGTCCGACCAATCTCTCCGAACCTGAGGATAGCATGCCATTAGATGTCGATCCATTTGATGACGAAGACATGTATTCAGTTGACTATAATGATGAAGCCATAACCATCGGTTCAGACTCGGACCACTTCATTTCAGAACGCTCCGATTCGGATGTCTCTGACCTGAGTGGCTCCGACTCAGATGGTGAGTCACAAGATCTGTCAGAGATAATGGTATGTATGTCACTTGAGATGCATCTTCTGGTCACCTTATGTGCGAAATAGTGCAATAAGACCATCCTGCAGGTGGAGCGCCTTCAGAATGACTCAGAGAACATATTCATCATGGCCAAGGCACTGTGTGACTCCCAAGGAATTGTGTTGTCCTCAAATGATAAGGAGGTGAGAGTCTAATCATCCCAACACCTCATAGCTTATCAGCCGAGATATCAGCTAATGTGTTTTGTACACTATAAGTCTGCAGGTAGCTGTTACATGGATGAACCACTCAATGATGGAGTTAGACCCATGTGATCTGGAAGGTGATTGTGGGAGCGTGATACATATGATGGTTGAGATATGTGTGGGGTACATAGCTGCAAGGATTCAATCGACAATTTTGGAGTGACAACTCCATTTGTGAATATCCAATCTCGGAGACAGAGCAATAGGAGACCAACTCCGTGAGCCCAACTCCGTGAGCCCAACTCCGTGACACCAATTCCGAGTCATCACTACCCTGTTAGACCTTTTGGTTGGTACTTGTGAGGAGCGATTGCAGTCGCAGATATAAAAACGGAAGGATTAAGACCAGCATCCCAGAACCTACCACACTTACACCCTTCCTATCTATACCTCCTGTTCATCACATATGCCTCGGAGACGCGCAGCAGAGTCCCTTCTGCCAGCTGAGGATGGTATTGAAGAAGTTATCGTCCGCCATAGAAAGACCAAGAGGGGCATTCGGACCACAGAAAAGGCTGTCCCAATTCTCCTCCCAAGTAAGGCAAAGCCTGAACAGTCGTCCCACTCAAAGAAGGGGAAGAAAAATGATCAATTGGAGTCAAACACTGCAGAAGGATCTCAAGTGATTTTGAACTCTTTGGGTGATACACAATCCCAGCAATTTATAGATGAACAAATGGAAGGACTGCCTGATGATGACATGGAGCAGGGTCGGCCACAGCCAACTGTATGTATCAGACACCATCTAAATGCAGCCAAGGTGCTAATGAGATGTAGAC
Organism: Lactarius pseudohatsudake; assembly: GCA_021525015.1. NCBI lineage: Eukaryota > Fungi > Basidiomycota > Agaricomycetes > Russulales > Russulaceae > Lactarius > Lactarius pseudohatsudake. The sequence continues at coordinate 268,180 of JAKELH010000045.1, read as the reverse complement.
TGTGATGGAGCAATGGCTTCAACTCCGGAGCAAATATCTCCACATACTTTTGGAGATGGAGAGTCATCCATCCATCCCCAAATGCTCCTTGTGCCATGAACATGGTGATATCAAGTGCCCTGACTGTGTTGGAGCGCCACTCTTTTGCAAGTCCTGCTGTGTCAAGGTTCACAGGCATTCTCCATTTCATCGGCCACTGCTATGGACTGCAACACACTACACTCCAGTTTCACTGCACTCACTTGGATATATGCTATTCTTTGGGCATGCTGGTGAACCATGTCCACAAACCATTGAGGTATGATTCCATTGCATCATCCAATATGTCCCTGTGCTCACACTCCTCTAGGGCATTAGAGCAGCAGAGGGATCCCATGGCAAAGAGAACATGCACACCAGACATAAATCATCCTCTTCCTTACGATCCATTCAAGAGGAGCTAGAATCTCTCCATATTTCTAACCAGCCACCCACACCTCAGGGTACACCAAAGCCAGATGGTGTATCAACTGCTCCAATCATTTCGGATACATTGTTTGACCATCCAGACATTCCTCTGGATTCAGTGGATGGGTTTCCAGATCAGACTGCAGAGAGAACCCTCTGGAAATCGGATGCTAACGATTGTGGACAGGAGTGGGATCTTCAAAATGGAGGCAGTGTTCTGTGTCTGCTCCGAAAAGGATAACCAGGATGAGCAGCTGCTCCAGAGTGGTCTATTTCCTGCAACATTCAAGCAGATCAGGAGTTTGTTTACATTCTCAGTGCTTGATGACTTCCTGAATGACAACTTGGAATGCAAGACAACAGCCCAACAATACTATTCCAAGTTGCAAAGTCTGACCAGTAGAATGTTCCCAAGCCTTGTTCCGGTATGTTCCCTTGATCCCTCATTACCTTTAATGGCTAATACATAGTCATAGAATATGTACAAACAGCTGTTGAGGACGTCACGTCAATGGCGAGATCTCAAGTCCAGAATGGAGCAGGGGCTCGGACATCAATCAGAGGAAACAGCTCCGGACGGTTCTATGGCAATATTCTGCCCAGCATGTCCACAGCCAGGAATCAATCTTCCAAATGATTGGAAGACCAGATATGAACCGTATGTCTCAGCTCCAGATGATGATTTGTGATAATTCATCTGCTACAGGAATGAACTGATCCGCACATTTATTATGGATGGAAACTTCTCAGCAGAGCACATGAGGCACAGATCTGGGGAAAGGGATGTTGCACTATCAGCTGGAATGGCCTTCATGGCAAATCCAGAATTGTACAAAGCTCATCTCCGAAGTGGGACCGAAATTGTCCAGGTATGTTAAGTCTCCTCACCAAGATGTATTTGGCTGATAGTCTGACAGCCCAGCACATGCAATACATACAAGGCTATTGAACAGGCAAATTCAAGCAGGGCACACCTTGATGTCACAGGGATTGGTGCAACAGCTTGCTGCCATGGGTTCTTCGTTCCAACCTCTGTGGTAGACTTCCAGAAGGGAGAGAGGCATGTCCCATTGATTGAGGCTTCCCATTCTTTGACTCATTGTCCAATCTCTTTCAGGCAAATCAATATGGACTACAGCCTATGCAAAGCTCTCTCTTACAACATGGAAGACATACCAGTTGCATTGGTGATGTATGACATCATGTGTCAATACAGAGTGTACTTTGAGGAGCGAATCAAGAGCAGCCCAGAGCTGTCACTACCCAGCTCAGAGAGTCTAGAACTGCACATGGGCATTGGACTGTTCCATATACATGGTCATCAAGACTCGTGCTTGCCCAGGTTTTCTCCGAGCTACATTCCAGGGGCAAAGCAGGTGGATGGAGAGATTATAGAGACCTTATGGGCTCCATTGAACAACATATCACGGAGCATACGAGGCATGTCCCTGGTTCATAGGCAAGAGGTTCTAGATGCCCACATGAACCACTCCAACTGGAAGAAGCTGGTCCGGATCGGTGAGGTTCTATTATCTACAATAGCATATGGGGTTAATGGGGATAATCTCATTGGGATGCAACAGTTCCATCACTTCTGAAGCGGTGGAAGCGCTTGGGACCTGGCCTGGATGCAAGCTCAAAGGCATTTGAATCTCTTAGTGAACATTACAAAGATAAGACCCGACAATGGCTCAAGGAGGACATAGCTGCACAGATAAACAGAGGTACTAACCCCTCTAGCATGGACATATATGACACTGTGAAACAGAAAGGTGCGGAGTCTCAGCACAGTTGGTCTCCTCCGAGCTGAGGCAGATTTTCAGCTCCATCTTGTGCCGTGATCCAACAGCAACTCATGGTGGAGGAGGATGGAGACCATTCCATTCGTGGAGAGACATCCTGGATCTCATGTGGCCTCAAGATTCAGGAAATGCAGTAGGTTGACTTAGAGTGTTACCAACACTGTTCTGATGACTTGTCTAGATTGGCCATTAGATATCAGCTCCGGAGTCATGGCATGAACACAATAGAGGAGTCTCAGATCATTGAGAACAAACGCATCCGCCTCCAGAAGTTGATTGATATGTTTTCACACCAGGCAGATGCCTTCCTCCTCCACCATCAGCCCATAGATGATGCACTAATACCATCGCTGGGTGACTATGCAGAGTATGACGATGTGGATGACATGGATGATTCCATAGTTCCGAGATCCAAGACCAAGATGTCTGACATATCTGAAACAGAGGGTACTAATGCAGAGGACATTCCCATTTTACTGCCATCAACGCTCGGAGCAGAGTGGTGCATCCAGCATGGTGTCCGATCTTTGGCAATCAAGGAAGCCAAGCTGCGATATGCACAAGCAAATGACTCCATCCACAGGATGCGTCTTGCATTGGGCTTCAAGTCAGCTCTCTTCCGGACCAAAGTTAGAGGTGCCCGATCACAGAAGACCAAAACTCGTGCCTGGTGTAATGCCGCCACTGGCGTGAGTCCGACTTGGACAGCAAAAGGGTGTAGACTACTCAGCGTAAAGACCTAAGTCTGGTCGATGACTGGGATACACAGTAGTTCGATACACGTGATCCTAAGGAGCACTAGGGCTAAGTCCACTAGGCGAAGTCGATGCGCGGCTTGCTCAATAAGAGCCAAGCGAAGGAAGAAACAGGCGACCGAGGAGAGGACAAGGAGCGAGAATAGGATGGCTATTGAAGAAGACCAGAATGGCGTATTCTGGTCTTCGACTTCTCCTATTTATACATAAGGGGTATGGCTTTAAAGCTCCCCGTGAATCTGTACTACTAGTAGTGTTAATAGCTCGAACCCTACTACCGCTGTCCTAGTAATGAGTCATGCCACATCGGCATGTGATATCGTACCGCTGACTGATGCGAGAAGTCCATGACCTATTACGACTTACTAAGGGAGTCACGACCACCTAGTAAGCGTCCACTTCCGCGTCCGTAACATCACCCCCTTTTCAGCTGCGACGCCCCCGGCGCCGAGTGGGCCCCATCCCTCCGACCCATCCTTCCTGCACCTCAGTAACTCGGTCCCACGTGTTAGCCATCTCGAGCCTGAACTTGGAGCGAGTGAGCTCCCCTTGTACCCCTCCGAGCGCTTGCGCCAAGGCATGGAGGCGCTGCTCCATCCGCTCCGCCTCCCTCTTGTAGGCTCGGTAGCGAACCAACTCGGCCTTCAAGCTCACGTCCTTGAGCTCGTTGACGGCGCGATCCACGCGATGTTGGTTGCTATGTCCGCCCATGAAGGCGTACATGTCTTCGGGGGTGTAGTGGGGCTTGCCGGCCTCGTGCACCTGCGCCTCTGTGTAGAGCGGCCTCGAGTAGACCTTCTCGCTGTCTTCGACGAGAGCGAGAACTTGTGGGTCTGGGCCCATGATGGCCTGGACGTAGGTGGCCTGGCGGGTGACCCCCTGTGCGTCGGTGATGGGGTAGTGAATGAAATCCTCCCCGCGGTTGTGCTTGTAACCGTAGGGGGGATTGCGGCTGCTTCCGCTGAGGAAGCGGAGGCGCACGGCAGAATGGGTGGCGTTTTCGACATCGACCTGGACGTCCTGCCGATACAGGGGGCGTCCAAGGGTGTCACATGCGAATGGCGTTTCGCGGGGGTCGTCAGAGTCGGTGGCGGTAATGAGGAACGGCTGCTCAGCTGGGTAGTACTCCTTCAGGGCTCCTTCGACCGCTTCGTACACTGCCCTTTCAGCATCGCGCTGAACCACTGGCGTCGCACCAGGATCCGCGTTCTCTTTGTCGCTGCCATTGTCAGCTGGTGGTCACGCCACTCGGCTGCTTCGTATCTCCAGGTATGTCGAGCCTTCCAGGCTTGCCACTCCCGCGTCGCTTCCGTCTTCGAGCCTGGGAGCAGGGTTGGGCAGCGGGGTGCAACCGCCTCCGACAGCTGCGCGAAGTTGGCGTAGCTCTTCGTGGGAGTATGGGGCGGTGGAGAGTCTTCGTCCGTGCATGTCGAAGAGCCAGTAGGAGGCTGGTGCGTCGGGGTTGTCAACGTCTTCGATGGAGCTGGCGTTGTTGAGGGCTTCGACGAGCTCTTCGTGGGTGAGGGCGTCGACCCCGTGGGTAGAGAGAGACGAGGCAATGGTGGAAGTGGAAAGAGGCATCGTTGTCTGAGAATGGGATCCAGTGTGAGGAGATGGTGAAGACTTAGCGTTGTCGAACATCCTTATATCTCCTCTTCGCGCCTGCGAACTCCGCTCGAACTCTGCTATTGCTTCATCAGCGAATATGTCAGCTCGGTTGACCCACTGGTTGTCCGAGTCGGAGTATCCCTTCCATTTCACGAGGTACTGCAATCGCTTGTTCCTTCTGGTTCTTCGGGAGTCTAGAATGCGTTCGATTTCATATTCCTCTTCGCCGTCTACTAGATCCGGTGGCGGGCGTTGGAAGTTTTCCCCGTGCATGGGCGTCTCGCGATAGGGCGTGAGTAAATTGATGTGAAACACGGGGTGGATGCTCCACTGCGTGGGAAGGGCTAGCTCGTAGTTGACAGGTGATCGTACCTTGATGATCCAAAAGGGTCCGTGTCGGCGTGCGGCGAGTTTGGTTGTCGGTTGATTGGTTCGCAGATGTCGCCCTTCTAGCCATACTTGGTCGCCTTCCTGGTACCTGGGAGTATCATGATGCTTGATCCATAAGGCCTGGGCCTTCTTTATCAGTGTCTGGGCATTCTCCCGCGCTTCTCGGAATTGCTGGAGTCTCGTGAGCACCTGTGGGATTGGAGACGGCTTATCGATCCAATCAGCGCGCGGGTCATACCCCATCATCAGGGCGAAAGGGGACTTCCTTGTTGCCTCATGGGGCCAGCTGTTGTGCGCAAATTCTGCCATGGGAAGGAAGTGCGCCCAGTTATCTTGACGCTCGTTGGCCCAGAATCGAAGGTATTGCTCGAGCCATTGATTGGTGCGCTTGGATTGCCCATCCGTGCGTGGGTGATACGCCGTTGATATGTTCTGATAGATCCCCAGTATTCGGCATAGCTCCCTTGTGAATTTGGAGGTGAATCGGGGGTCTTGGTCGCTGATGATCTTGGCGGGGAGCCCGAATCGTCGGAACACGTGCGTGACGTATAGCGCTGCCGTTCCCTCTGCCGTGACTTCCTCTACACATGGGATAAAGATCGAGGCTTTGGTACAGTCGTGATCCGTGATCGTGAGGATCGAATCACATCCTTGCGAAACCGGCAATTTAGTGATAAAATCCAAAGCTATCGTTTCGAATGGCTTAGCTTCGGGAATCGGGGTGATCGGTGACAGCGGCGCCCTCGTGGGTCGGGTGTTGACCTTGTGACGTTGGCATTCGGCGCATCCTTTGACGTACTCAGTTATATGCTGTAACATGTGTGGCCACCAGTAATGGCGCTCTATGATCCTTGCGGTGCGTTTGATGCCTGGGTGTCCGTAGGTCGGGGGGTCATGATGGTTTCGGATGATGAGGCGGATGTCGTCTTTTTCTCCGGTGATGACTCGGGCCCCTTGTCTGTACCAGACGTCGTCGACCTTTTTGAGTTTGTGTGAGTCTACCCATGGGCGTATTTTGTTTTCATCCTGGTGGTGATTTTCCGGTAGTTGCGTTGTCATGTTGCGTACGAATACTGCGTCAGGGAGCACCGTGACTCCTTCATTGTCCTGCTCGCCTTTGTCGTAGTCGGGTCGTCTTGATAATGCGTCGGCACGTCCATTGTTTGTTCCTTTTATGTGATGAATCTCGAAGTTGTATTCCATCAGTTCTAGCACTTCCCGTGCGACTCGGCGACTTATCTTCTGGGGTGACTTCCAGTGCGTGAGATTTAGGTGGTCTGAAAAGATCTTAATCTTGTGTGGGGAGCCGGCTAGGTAAGGTCGCCAGTGTCGCAGTGCTTTGACAATGGCCAGAAGCTCTAAGTCATAGACGTCGTAGTTGCGCTCTTCTTCGTTGAGCGTAGCCGAGTAGTAACCTATAGGATGTCGCTTTCCATCGCCTTTCTTCTGCAGTAGCACGGCGCCTGTGGCATATCCCGATGCGTCTACCTCTAATTCGAATTGGTCGGTGCGCATGGGGTGTGCTAGGACGGGTTCAGTGGTCACGAGGTCCTTCAGTGTTTGGAATGCTGTCTCTTCGTTGTGGCCCCAGGTCCACTCTGTGTCCTTCCGCGTGAGTTTGTTTAGGGCTCGTGCATGTGTCGCGAAGCCGCGGATGAAGAGGCGGTAAAAATTGCAGAAGCCCAAGAAGGAGCGCACGTCACGTACTTTTGTGGGTCGGGGCCAGTCACGGATGCCAGAAATTTTTACCGGGTCCATACGTGTCACCCCCTTTTCAAGGATGACCCCCAGGTAACCCATCCGCGGCTGATGGAACAGGCATTTCTCTGGTTTGAAGTAGAGGTCGTGGTCCAGCGCGACTTGTAGGATATCGCTAACGGTTGCGATATGGGCGGCCATACCTGCGTGCTCGTGGGTGGTGATACCGATGTCGTCCATGTAGACGCGTATAACGGTACCGAGGAAGGAGTGCTTGGCGATAACGGGGGCACATATGTAGTCCATCATAGCCTGGAACATTGCCGGTGAGTTGGTGAGGCCGAAGTACATTACCAACGGCTCGTAGAGTCCATAGCGCGTTTTGAACGCAGCTTTGGGTTCGTCTCCTTCTTTGACTCGTATGTTGTTGTAGCCCCATCGGACATCGAGCTTGGTGTAGATGTGGCCGTTCCCTAGGTCGTTGATGAGTTCCGCCATGAGGGGCAGAGGGTATTGGTTGCGGATGGTGCATGCGTTTATCTTCCGGTAATCCTGGACTGGGCGGAGTTTTCCATCTTTCTTTTTGATGAAGAAGAAGGATGAAGCGTAGGGAGATTTGGACGGGCGGATGTAGCCCATCTTAAGCTGGTCCTCGAGCCAGACCTTCAGCTGGCCGTCTTCCTCTTGTGTCATGGGATACACTTTACAATCGATCGACGCCGGGGTGCCTGGTTTGAAGTCGATGGCGTGGTCCCAGGGTCTCGACGGTGGGAATCGATGCGATGCTTCTTCGCTGAAGATTTTCGCAAACCTTTGGTAAGGTTCCGGTATTATCACCGGCGCCGTCGTCTTTTTAGCCTCGATTGCTAGTTCAGTGGCTGTAGTACGTAGCTGGCATGCGATTTCCAACTCCTCAACGATGTCAGTCCGTGTTTCCTCTGTGAGGGTCATCGCCAGTACGGTCTGCTGTTCCGCGGGGTTGATGGATCGTAGCACTACTGGAAGGGTACTTTCATGTATGGTGGCATGCTTCCAACTGATGGTGGGTTCGTATGCGGCGAGCCAGGGGTATCCGAGGACCAATTCTTCACTCCCTATGTCAGTGACCAGGAATCGCATGGTCCTGTGAATTCCTTTTGTCTCTACATCGAGATCAATGAAGTGGGTGATAGACCCAGCTTTGTTTTCCGTATTGTCAATGTTCCATATCTTCTTTGGGCGATCTAACGGTTGTAGCCCTAGGCCCATTCGTTTTGCGAATGAAAGTCTAATGAAGTTATCGGTGGCTCCGGAGTCTACGAGCCCTTTTATGTCGGCCATTGAGTAACTTGTACGAATCGAGACTGGGATTCTAAGCGATCGAAAGCGAGTCATGATTACAGAGTTACAATTAATTGCCCTCACCCAGGCCGATGGGTTTAGGCGTCCTGAAAACCCTCCTGGTTCCATAGATCCTGGAAGATGATGTCTTTTACGTCATCCGGCGCGGCTCTCACTCCTTCGATCCAACTCCTGGCCGCCTCCTGGGGGGTGGACGTGCTTGCCACCCTTGCGGTCGGGGTTTCTTGACTGTTATAGTCCGTCTCCGTGTACCTGGTTTGGTTTGGGGGAGGTCTGTTCTGTCATGGTTGCCTACGTGGGCGCGAACAATCCCGTGAGAAGTGACCTGGGTTGTTGCAGTTGTAACAGATGACTTCCCTCATGTCTCGTCGCTTACCATTTCCCCGATTTTGGTTTGCTTGTCCCTGCGGCGTAAACGGGGCGCAGCGCGGTTGTGCTCCTCCCGTGAGTATGTCTTCTGCTCCGGCGAGGCGGGCGCGGGAGCGGTCGGCCGAGGTGTCCATGGCGTTTGGGTCGTAACGGGGAGGTGGATTCCAAGGTGGATTCCACATATTCCCGAATCCCCTCGGCGGCTGTGCTCGTGGTGGGGTGGTACGTGCGGGGGCAGATAGGTTGAGTCGGGCGCGAAGGTGGATATACTGTTTTTGGCGCCTTAGGGTTGCGGCCTTCCATTCATCGAAGGTTACTGGGCTATCGAGTTTGTATACTTTGGTGAATAGTTTACTCGGTAGCCCCGCCGTGAAGCGGTCGATCGTTTGTCGATCGTTGAGGCGATAGTCGGCCTGCCTTGCCAACTGCTCGAAGTTGGTGACGTATGTGTCGATGTCGTCTCCGATCATTTTGAGTCCCTTCGCTAACGCCGCTTGAGCCTGTTCTTGTTCCAAAATGTTGGAGAAGCGATCCGAAAACCCAGCAGTGAGCGTGTCCCATAGGAATTCGTCGTACCTGTCCCGGCCTATCCTCAGCTCGTTGTTGAGCCACCCCAGGAAGCTCAGCGTCCAGTTGCTGACCATGGGTCCTTTGACGAATCCGAGGAAGAGTAGGCATCGTCGGTATACGTTTCGGAAGATCGGGGCGTCTGCATTTAACCCCCAGTAAAGATGCCACTGAGTTAAGAAGGATTCGTACAGTGATCTGTCTCCTGTGAAGACGGTGGGTTTTTCTCCCTCGAGTTTGCCTTTGCCTGCTTGGGCGCCTCCTCCGGGTGGTCCCCCTCCGGGTGGTCCTCCTCCGGGTGGCCTTCCTCCGGGTGGTCCTCCTCCGAATGGTCCTCCTCTAGGAGGTCCTCCTCCGAAGTCTCCTGGTCTTCGATGGGGTGGTTGACTTCCACCTGCTCCGGGTGGGGGATCCGGTTGGTCCGGGCCCACGGCGCGGAATATTGCTGCTTCATCGGCATCCATCCTATGACCTGTGGATGGGTTGATGGGTAGGAGGATTGCATTAGCTTCCTCTCTGATGCGTTTTTCTTCCTCGGTTATCATTGCTTCTTCACGTGTGAGGGTCGTCGTGGCCATTGCTTCCGTGGCTGGGGATCGAATGTGAATGGTTTCTGGTTCGTGTATGTGGAGAGACTCAGCTGTCAAGATGACTTCGGCTACTTCGGGCTCTTCTTCTTCTTCTTCTTCTGTGTGGCTGTCTTCTTCTCCACTGGTCTCTGATGGGGCGGGCGTCCTTGGTTCTGAGGTACTGGGTTCCTCTGTTTGTCCGTCGGTGGGTCCCCACTGCTCTCTTGTGGGTAGGTTTCGTGCGTCAATGTCGCAGTTATAATTTCGTCCTGCTGGTCGTACCGCGTCCCACCGGTGGTCTATGGGATTCCACGTAATTTCTACCCAGCACGTGTGGTCGAAGTTAAACTCAACTGGTCGATATCGGGTTGGTCCCGACGTGAAGTCAACGAAGTATCCGGTGTCTCCTCGGTATTCTCTCCACCTAGCGGCTCCTAGGAATTGTGTGGGTACATTACGATCTCCTCTTCTTTCGAGGGAGTAGGTTCTGAAGTTGGTCCAACGATCTTGAGTTGTGAACGCCACGTTTAAGGATTCTGGTCTTAATGTAACGCCGCCACTGGCGTGAGTCCGACTTGGACAGCGAAAGGGCGTAGACTACTCAGCGTAAAGACCTAAGTCTGGTCGATGACTGGGATACACGGTAGTTCGATACACGTGATCCTAAGGAGCACTAGGGCTAAGTCCACTAGGTGAAGTCGATGCGCGGCTTTCTCAATAAGAGCCAAGCGAAGGAAGAAACAGGTGACCGAGGAGAGGACAAGGAGCGAGAATAGGATGGCTATTGAAGAAGACCAGAATGGCGTATTCTGGTCTTCGACTTCTCCTATTTATACATAAGGGGTATGGCTTTAAAGCTCCCCGTGAATCTGTACTACTAGTAGCGTTAATAGCTCGAACCCTACTACCGCTGTCCTAGTAATGAGTCATGCCACATCGGCATGTGATATCGTACCGCTGACTGATGCGAGAAGTCCATGACCTATTACGACTTACTAAGGGAGTCACGACCACCTAGTAAGCGTCCACTTCCGCGTCCGTAACACCTGGACTGTAGTTGAGAACGTTGAGACGACAGTCCATCAGCATGCTCGGAACTATGGGATGGCAAGAGATGCATATATCAAGGTACAGCAAGTATCCGATGGTTCACTGGAGCTACCACCACTCCATGCAACAGACCTTCGTGTGAAAACCGCCATTCTTGGGGCTGCAGAAGTGGGACAACGGAACACACAGCTTCCATGGATCTGGAGCTTTGGCTTCTCTAACATGGAAGGTGAAGGATGGTTTGACGAATGTAAGTAACTACTTGATTATTACACAAGACCCATGCTCATTTAGTGAATAGTCAATCGTGTGCATTGGCTCCGTGCAAAAGCACAACTTGAACGATGGAAAGAGGAAGATAAAGCAATCAAGAATGAAGCATTGTGGGTCCCAACTTACTTCCATGCAAAGGCAACCTGCTGGAAAGCATGGATGGATGCAGCAAGAGAGGTTAAACTCGATGGGCATGGTGCATATGCATCATGCCAGGCACATGCATGGGAGGAAATGTGTAGGAGTTCAATGAAGGCTCTAGTTCCAATAACTTCGAGTACTAGTGCTTCCAAGAATCAATAGATTACATTTATCTAGATGTGTCCTATTTGAGAGGACATTTATACATGACCATTTGAAGAAGATATCCACAGTGCAGCAACACACGACTTCTGTCCGAGATAATATCTTGGACTCTGATCAAAGTCATCTGTCCAAGAACATATCTCGGACACTTGTAAAAATCATCTGTCCGAGATTGTACCTCGGACTCTGATCAAAGTCATCTGTCCGAGAACGTATCTCGGACACTGGTCAAAATCATCTATCCGAGATAATAGCTCGGAATCTGATAATAGTCACCTGTCCGAGATAATATCTCGGACTCTGATAACAATTATCTGTCCAAGATAATATCTCGGACTCTGACCAAAGTCATCTGTCTGAGATAATATCTCGGACTCTGATCAAAGTCATATGTCCGAGAGAATATCTCGGACACTTGTAAAAATCATTTGTCCGAGATAGTACCTCGGACTCTGATAACAATTATTTGTCCGAGATATTATCTCGGACAGTGGCAAACATCATCTTTCCGAGATATGATCTCGGACTCTGATCAAGTCATCTGTCCGAGAAAATATCTCGGACACTGGTTAAAATCATCTATCCGAGATAATATCTCAGACTCTGATACCAATTATCTGTCCGAGATAATATCTCGGACTCTGACCAAAGTCATCTGTCCGAGATAGTATCTCGGACTCTGATAACAATTATCTGTCCGAGATAATATCTCGGACTCTGACCAAAGTCATCTGTCCGAGATAGTATCTCAGACTCTGATAACAATTATCTGTCCGAGATAATATCTCGGACTCTGACCAAAGTCATCTGTCCGAGATAATATCTCGGACTCTGATAACAATTATCTGTCCGAGATAATATCTCAGACTCTGACCAAAGTCATCTGTCCGAGATAATATCTCGGACTCTGATCAAAATCATCTGTCCGAGATGATATCTCGGACACTTGTAAAAGGCATCTGTCCAAGATAATATCTCAGACTCTGATCAAAGGCATCTGTCCGAGAAAATATCTCGGACACTGGTCAACATCATCTATCTGAGATAATATCTCGGACTCTGATAATAGTCATCTGTCCGAGATATTATCTCGGACTCTAATATAGTTATCTGCCCGAGACAATATCTCGGACTCTGATAATAGTCAACTTTCCGAGATAATATCTCAGACTCTGACTCCAAGATAGTATCTCAATCTGTCAGAGTTCATTCAAATAGACTTCTATAAATGTCTCCATCAGAGCAACTACGGAGTTATTCTCTCTTTTCATTACTCCGAACCGACATCGGTTGGCCCATGACTCGCGGAAGAAGTCTTCTCTGTCGGCCGACGTCGGTTGGCCCATGACATATGTAAGACTCTCACTGTCGGTCAGCCCATGAGTGATGGAAGTCACGCCGGATCATTGGCTGCTTTGTGAGACGCAAGAAAACGAAAGGGTCCCCACTTACAGCAGCCCGGGCTCGCTGATCTTGGAACACTTTTTTGATGTTCTCAGATGACTTTTCGAGCTTAAGCAGGTATTCCGCTGCAGCATTCCCATCTAGCTCCCACTTTTTGGATGCAATGTCAATCTCATCGGGTGTTGGCGGCCCATCTCGATCCTTGAGGACACAATAAAGCTGAAACATAGGCTTGACATGGACGCGGAGGTTGTTTACAAGCGCTGAGAAGAGTCTCATTCAGTAAGGAAAATTAAGTAACAAAAACGAAAACATACCGTTGAGGTTGCTTCTCATCGACTTCTTAATAGTACAAACCTTGTGAGCACCATGAAGACAACGATAGTGTACATCGCCGTCATCTCCCGGAGTACCATCGGCCCCATTGGCGACAATTTCATAGAATAAATAAATTGGGTTCTTCTTCGTACTTCCCGCTTTCTACACTCCTGGTTGAAACAAAACTGGGTATTTAGAAGAGGTAACGTACCTTCGTGGGATTCGGGAATGAGCTCATTGAAGAAATGGAGGCATTTCTCGTGGCGGTACTGCACGGGCTATCCTCGTCTTCGACCTCCTCGACTTGGACAGAACAGGTCCTCGCCTTCTTCGCAGGTGCCGCTGTTGTGTTTGCCTTGCGCTTGGGCTTCAATGCATGGCCTTTTCGATTTTTGACCTCAGGTACGGTCATTGAGGGCAGCATATCGGCAATCTTTGTATTGTTGCTTTAGTTTGTACCAAAGCAAAGAGCAAGAGTATCATACCTCTTCATTGCCAATACTATCCACATCATCACTGTCCGGGCCATCGTCTGATCCACCCGAGGTCATCAGGAAAATATCACAAAAACTTAGTGGGCTTAGAGTGCTTATTTACTCTAAGCCCTTTCTAAGCCTCTCAAGCTGCTTATTTTCTGCTTAGTGAACTAGTCATTAAGAATGAGTAAAGTCTAAGTACACCTAAGTTTGTCAAGCAGTTAAAAGCACAGACATCGAGTAAGTAGAAAGACATCAGTAAGTAAAACTACTGTCTCTACTGTCGCCATCCCCCACCGCCGGCGGCCGCGTCGCCATTCCCATCGCCACTGTCACCATTCCCGCGGCACCATCGCCATTCCCGCGGTGCCATCGCCATTCCCGCGGTGCCATCGCCATTCCCGTGGCGCCATCGCCATTCCCGCAGCGCCATCGCCATTTCCGTCACCCCCTACTGCCCTCCCCTCTGCCGCCGCTTCGTCACCGGCCACTTTGTGGCCGTGGTCGCGGTCGTAGTCGCGGTTGTGGTGTTCATCACGGCGTCTTCGCACGGCTGACTCGTGCCGTTGTTGCGCGGTCGCTGTCCGGTCGTTGTGCAATCGACTCGCGCCGTCGTTACGCAGTCGTTGTGCGGTTGTCGCGCGACCGACTCGCACCGTCGTCTTGGCCGTCGTTGCGCGGTCACGCCGTCGTCGGGCCATCGTTGCGCGGTCACGCCGTCGTCGGGCCATCGTCGTGCTGTTGCCACACCATCGGTGGTCGTCGTGGCAGTCGTCGTGCCGCCGCCACGTCGGCTGCGTCGCGCTCGCATTGATCCATGCGGCGGTGGTGGTGGTAGTGGTGTGTACTTGTCCACGTGCGGCAGTGGCGGCGGTAATGGCAGCGGTGGCGGTCAGGGGCACAACTCGACTTAGAAAAAAAAAAAAAAGTCGGGCGGAGGCCGAATCTGCGGCGTGGGAAATGTGCCACAGGACACGTTGACAATTACCCAGTTGTAGGCTCAAAAAAAAGCTTCAACGTCAACTGCCAACTGGTGCGTTTGTCGCTTTTTTTTCTTTTTTTCTTTCTAAGTTATTTTTTTGAACGGCCCTCTTCTTGTTATCATACCTGTCGCCGCTGACCACCTCCCATAGGCTCCACGGGCGGCACCATCGCACGCACGCAACCCACCACGACGCCATCGCCTGTCCCTTGGCCCCCACATGCCCTGACTGGCGACACGGCCTTGGCCCAGTTTTTAAGATACGTTTTTTTCTTTTTTCTTTTGTTTTGTTTTTCACCAGTTTTACAGAGCCCTCTGTTCTCTCAAGCCCCCGTCGCCGTCTCTGCCTCGCGGCACGCAAACCCGTCGCCGCGGCCTCCAACCTTGGCAACCCATCACCGCCACCTCCGGCCCATCATCGCCACCTCCCACCTATTGCAGTGGCCTCCAACCAATCGCCGCGGCCTCTGACCCATCACACGTAAGTTGCTTACTCCTTACAGCGCGCAAATGCCGCCACGACGCTACCCCCACACGGCGTGGAATTTCCGCCGCTACGACACCGACGACGACCGACGTGGAGGGGGACCACAACGACCGACACGGAGGGGGACGACGACGACGCGGCGGGAGCTACGGCGGCGAGGGCGACAGTGGTGACGCGGCGAGGGCGGCGCGGCGGCACTCCTAGTACTATAACCCCTTCCTTTGTGTAGTAGTAGTACTCTTTCATACTCTATGATGCAATAAATATGTTTTTCTGTACACCTGTGATGGATGATTCATGACTCGCTTATTGAACTTAAGTTACTTAATATAGATACTTAAATCTTGTCTTACTTGGTCCCAGACCTTTGCTTAGCACCCCAAGTCTTGCCCCAAGTCCAGAATAAGCCGGGAAAAGCCTTGGCTAAGTCATTTTTAATGAATCGACTTGGCTTAGTCTAAGCATGGCCGTGCTTAGTGGCTTTGGGCTTAGCAGTGCTTAGAGGCATTGTTAAGCATAAATAAGCATAAATAAGCACACTTAAGTGCTATTAAGAAAAACGGAGATTTTCCTGATGGTAACAGGACCTATGAAAGTTTCGTCTTCTGCATCAGTATCGACAGTCGCGGCATTACTATCCGCGGTAGTTCGCTTGCGTTTAGCAGAAGCTCTGCGATTGGGAGATCGGATGCCAGTGGTACGTCCGAGTCGACGAGATGATTGCGCAGGATTCCCAAATTCATCCAGTTTCTCTGCGGCAATAGCTTCTGCCAGTCATGTACTACCAGTTGTGGTACGGACAGGACGACGTTTATCTAGAAAGATACAGTCAGTGGTCACCTAATGCGGACCATTATGCGGTAGGCTTAAACGCAGCAGCGACGGCACCTCCTGGTGCGCTGGCAGCGCTACTAGCTGCTGCGCTCTTGGCTGCGCTAGGGGTTGGTTCAATGGGTCGGGCATCATCTGGGTCATGGTGCCACTCCATTTTGGAGGCGTCGAGCAATTGTCCATCTGGTCCTATAGTGGGCTGGTCAGTCATAGTACTATAGTAGTAGCGAGGTGAACTTGGGGGCTCAGATCGAAGTGCTCCAACCAGAGGCACATTTATCGCGTCTTCATTGTGAGTCGTTTGCGTGCTGTCAATGTGTAAACCAGGGGCATGCCAGCAATTAGTACCAGGGCTATCACCAGAAAAATAAACGAACTCCTCACCTTACCGCCGCCAATGTACGATTGAGTTACCACCATCCCCAACGTGGTGGTGCCAGCCCTCCAAATGGCGACTAAATAGCAGCCATGGTCCTGAACTGGATCTGTTGAACATGACCTTGAAATTGGTGGCTTGATTGGTGGTGTCTTGGGCGGTGTTCCAAGTGGCCTGGTGCGACTTGGAATTGGTAAGCGATCAGATTCAGATTTCAGTGAGGGTGCCCGTCTGAACCGTCTCATGCCGTTGATGGCCGTACCGCAACGGTCTTAGACGGGTGTGGTTCATATGTCCACCATCCGTCTACATAGTCCAGTGGGACTTGAACGGCCACGGTACCGTGACCTGTAGGACGGACCCGTCCGGCCCATGACTCACGGGTACGGTACGCAGCCCTACTTGCTGGACGTTTTTTTAGACCCTCGCCGTCGATTGTTCTCCCGCTTTGATGACTCTGTTTTTCTTGATATTTTTCTTGATACGGACACGATCGATTGTGGCTGCGGCACTGACACGACTTGTATACGTCTCCTGTTTTTTGTGACCATGTAGTAATTTTTCCGTGCGCAAGACAATAATGTTATTCAGGGCCGTGTAGCTTCTACTTATGTAGTCTCGCCGCACCGCGCGAGGTTAGTATCGTTGTCTGTCCGTACTACTATTAAGGCTCCACTGGTTGTTTGTGCGCAATCCGTACGTGTCCGATGCCTTTGATATCGAGTTAATACAACAAAGTCACTCAAGTGGAATACTCTCACGCTTGGTGGCCTACTGTTCGTGCGTTCTCGACACATATTATAACGATTAACGAGACATCACCGTGGCGAATATTTATGCTAGTTTTACACAGCATTGACGACAAGTACCGTATCAGCGTTTGTCGAGTGAGTCAGTGATAAAACAAAGCACGTAAAAGCTAAAAATGGAATCAGACCTATAAAGCATGAATCTGGAGTCCGAGTAAGCACAATTATAGTACAGCATATATGAGTGATCTCACGTCCGCCGAAGAACTATACCCCACGCACGCCATGATTTGAAAGTAATTTCGCAATCCTACGATGCCCATTCGCTATCGCTTCCCGGGCTGGTGTCCTCCCGTCAAAGTTGACCACATTTATGTCAGCGCCGCGGTCAAGCAGCAGCTGCACGATCTTGGTGTACCCTTGTAAGGCTGCGCTGTGCAGCGGAGTCCGGAGAAGCACATCCGCCGCGTCGACATCGGCGCCACGTTCAATCAACAACTCCGCGACGTCGAGGTGTTCATGATAAGTTGCCCCGTGTAATGGAGTCCAGCCGCTCGCGCCGCGACAATTCACGTCTGCGCCACGATCGATCAGTAGGCGTACGACCTCCAAATGACCTGCAGTCGATGCCACGTCCAATGATGTATTGTAGTCCTCGTTCCTAGTATCGACGTCTGCGCCACGATCAAGTAGTGTTCGCACGACATCGAGACGTCCGCTGACAGATGCAGTATGCAGCGTCATCTCTTCCGCGTCGTCGGGAGTCTCGTTGTCGTCCGCAAGCACGCCCTGAGATCCCATGTCCGGTAGAGCTAACCCCATGCGCTCGGCCAGAAAGCTCGCGACCTCGTGCTTCTTGTTGCCCAACGCCAGATTAAATGGAGATTCGTCGCTGCTGTTCCGGACATCGATTTCCGCCCCAGACCCCAGTAACAGTTTCACGATGTCGAGATGCCCCCCACGTGCTGCCGTATGTAATGGTGTCCAGTGTCCACTCGTTGCCATTTCGCGAATTCACATCTGAGCCGCACAGTCCGCACTTGATAAGAAAGTTTGCAATCTTGAGCCTTCCATCATCCGACGCACGATCCAGTGGCGTTTCGTGATCCTTGTTCTTCTTGTCAACGTCGGCACCCCGCTCGACTAGGAATTCCGCAACCTCGACATGCCCATTCGCCGACGCGAGGTGTAACGGAGTCCAAAAATCAACTTCTTGCGAATTAACATCCGCCCCGTGGTCAAGTAATAGCCGCACGGCGTCAAGACGTCCGTTTTGTGATGCAAAATGTAAAGGAGTCCAGCCCTCGTGGTCGGTCGAGTGCACGTTCGCGCCTTGTTCGATTAGAAAGCGTGAAGTATTCACTTGACCGTCGTCAGACGCTACGGCCAAAGGTGTCTGGAACATGCCATTCAGAATATCGGGTTCCGTTCCATGCGCGAGAAATAAACGGACGACTTCGATTTGGTCGTCCTTCAACGTTTTATGGACAGGAGTGTCGCCATCGCAGTCGCGGATATTGACGTCTGCCCCGTGGTCAAGAAGCTGCTGGACGACTTCGGGATACCCGAAATTTGACGCCCCATGCAATGGGGTCCAGCCTTCATTATCTTGCGAATTCACGTCCGCACCATGGTCGAGAAGCAATTCCACGACATCTGGGTATCCCTTCCACGAGGCTGTCCTTAGAGGGGTCACACTGCCGTTGTTTCGCGTGTCCACCTCCGCACCACTCTCGAGCAATAACCGCACAACTTCCAAATGCCCGTATCCACACGCGACATGCATCGGGGTCTCGTCCTTGCCATCGCGAGGCTCGACATTCGCGCCTTTTTGTAATAATACTCGTACGACTTCGAGTTCTCCCTGCCACGACGCCACCAAGAGTGGAGTCTGACCATCAGCATCAGGTAGGTTCACATCCGCGTGGTGTTCGAGTAGTAATTGTACAGTGTCGACGCGCCCGGTCAGTGATGCGTCGTGCAACGGACACCCGACACTCTCGTCTAGGACATTAACGTCTGAACCGTGTTGTAAGAGCAAAAGGGCGATATCCATGTGTCCGCGGGAGAGCGCGGTGTGCAAGGGAGTCCCGTAAAAGCCACCACTGGAATTGATATCCTCTGGAAAAATACTAAGTAGGCGCTCAACGAGGCCACGAAAGCCACAGAGGACTGCGTAGTATAGCGGGGTAGTCTCTGGCCGCGTCGGGCGTGCGGTGAATGCGTGTTCCTTCCAAGGATGGTCAATATCGTACAACCAGATCCACGTGGAAAAGTGCGGCTGGTCTCGATCAAAAAGACGCTCCATTTCGTCCAGGACGCCAGACGACACATCTCCGAACTGGCAGTGGTCAACCCAATATCGGGCGGCATAGATGTTGGACGAGTCAACCGCCGGGAGTGCGGACCGTACTAGGAGTACTGTAGTTTTCCGTTTTTGGACAGACACTTTCCCGATGCATGCCCGGAGGGGCTTTATTAACTGTATAGTTCTACTTTTACTTTTAAGGCCATAGTTTACCATGTATGCGCCTCAGTCTTCTTTCTTCTGACTGAGGTGGGCTCTTATCTTTTAGTGACCGTTACTGTATCGCTAACGGACCCATAGTACACGACGCGTTGTCGTGACTGATAGGTAGATTACCTTCGCGAATCTAAGTCTTCTTTCTTCTGACTGAGTACACGACGCGTTGTCGTGACTGATAGCTTCCTAAACGCCGTTTAACGCCGCACGATCAAGATGTCACAACAGGTTATGGGCCCTGCGCCCAATGAGGATTCCCCGAACCGATCCTATGTCCCAAAGTTGCTGCCGAATGGCGCAAACTGGATATCGTACAAGTCCCGCGTCACTGTCGCCCTCGGATCCAAAGGACTCCTCAGGCACTTAGAGAGAAGAGCGCCAAAGCCAAAGCCACCCGCGCCGCTTGCGTCGTCTCATAACGCGACCGAAGCGAAAACCCACAAGAAGGCCGTTGAAGAATACGACGTCCTCCTAGACGAGTGGGAAGCGCGTGAATATTCGGCCCAGCAGCAGATCTTCAGCACGATCTCCGACTCCGTCCTCATCTGGATCCAAAGCCTCAAATCGGCCGCGGAGATGTGGACGGTACTTGTTACGATTTGACCGCTTTCTTCTCCTTCCCTCCCTGTTCCCTGTACGATATGTGATTTCCACGGGCTTCTCATTTCTCACGCGCCGCTTCGTTTTCGCTGATTCCACTTACGCACGACTCGATTCAAGGGGTAGTTTGCGCCATCGAAAACCACCCCACATTTCCGAGTTACTTCCGTGAGCGCATGACTCCGCGCATCCTTATCTCACTATATCCGGATTTCCCTTTGTTCCATTCTTGAGCTGAAGGCTCATCATCACGCCTTGTGTTTGGCTCGGCCAAACACCCTGTACCACTATATAGGGTCTCTGTTGAGACGCGACTGCATAAGTCACATGTCTCGTGGGATATGATTGAGTCATCCCATATACTATATACGGTGTCTGTCCCTTATGGACTGATTTGGACTGGACCGGACTTGCACGGACCGCTTTTGTTTATCTTTATTGACAGAGTCATATATGGCTCTTATTGTTCTCTATTGTTAAGACACCGGTATTGTCTGCTTTAGGCAGCTATTGTTCTCTGCCCTCCAATGGCATTTCTCCCTCTGGCGCACAGACCACCTGTATTGTGTTTGGATCACCTGTGCGCACAGACCATTCTTACCTAAGCGTCCTGTATATAAGGACTGCTGCTTTCGCCTCTACACTTCAGAGTTCCCTTCACCTCTGAAGTGTAAGTCCCTTCTCTTTACCTCTCTTATTACCTTTACTCATAGACGTTCCATAGTAACTTGTCTATTAGGTATGCAGTTGTAATAGAGTTCCCTTCACCTCTGAAGTTAACTTGTCTATTAGCACCTTGCTTCTACTCGCTCTGTTAGTTCTGCACTCAACAGTCTCGTGTACCTAGCTTGTACGGTAGACTTGACTTCTTGTGCAATACCACACTATCTGTCTCACAACCCCGAGTGAACTCGCCTTTGCGCTTGAGTTAACCTGTCCGCTCGCCTTTGCGCTTGAGCCTACCACGATCCCCGCTACTATCCTTGTGTCATAGGAGACCAAGTGATACTTGTGCACCATCATCTCTGGTCCTAACCGACCCACGCCTTTCCGTAATCCTACACGACCTACGAAGTACACGTCATACTTAACGCCCCTGTGGTGGCGTTACATTAAGTCAAGTCTCTCACCGTGGCGACTACCAGTCGAAGCCGAACGCAGTTCAAACCCGAATATATTCACCGTCTTAGTTCCGACGACCTTTCTGACCGAATCAAAGGAGCTGCGGTCTGGGGAGAACACAAAGGAGTCGAAGGGTATTTTATCTTCGACCAAACCACCAAGTCCTATCGACAGATCCATTACCTTGAAGACAAACGCTTGTGGGCGTTCATCGACTACTCCCCCAGCGAAGGACAGTGGTATACCATCAGCCTCGTACCCACCACTTTGAACGTTGGACCTCTGAAATCGTCCAACCCATCGGGCATTGACGTTGATCCTCCCAGTGATCATTCACCCAGTGTTCCTATCCCTACAACGAACCTTCCTTCAACCGCATTCCCCTCATACGCAATGGCCCAACCAACGCAAGCCTCAGCTAGCACCACTCTCACAAGCGGAGGAACAACGGGAAGCATTAACCCTTCCGCCGGAGGCGGAGGAGCCCCAGTCCCACCAAGTGGAAGCGGAGGAGCCGCGGTCCCACCCAGCGGAGGAGCCCGTCTGGCGGTGGCGGTGGCGGTGGCGGTGGCGGTGGAGGAATAGTCCCACCAGCAGGAGCCGCAGGACCCCCCGCACCAGGAGGCCACGGACACCTAGGAGGAAACCCACCCCCAGTGTTTGATGGGAATCGAGAACAGAGTCGCTCGTTTCTCCGAGCATTTGTCATCTATATGGGGATGAACCCAGACGTCGAACAATTAACAGTCCCATATAGACGAGCGATGACCCTCCTCTCATACTTAAGGGGACCGCTTGTCGACGACTGGGTAGACGAACAAACCACGTGGCTCAATGGCCAAATAACCGCGGGTGTCAACCACAACGAAATAAACCTGTGGAACACGATCCACACCTGTTTCACACAAGCATACACCGACACGGCGGAACAAACCAGAGCCCGCAAAGCACTCCAAACCCACAGTATGAAAGGGGAGGACATCGATTCCTACATCGCACAATTCCAAACGCTGGTTACCAAAGCAGGATACAACCCCGACGAAGCTACCACCTTGGAAATGTTCCAGGACGGTCTTCCGAATCAGTTAGTAATCAATGCCATCCGTTTCCAACACCCCATTACATGGGATGAGTGGAAAGTGGCCGCACGGTTACAACAAGCTGAATATCTGGTTCTCAAGGACCGGCTCGGAAAGAGCAGAACTCCGCACCAGAAAAAGGGGGTACACAACCGGGACCAGTGGGTCCAAGCCCTTAATAAGAACCGTGATCCAAATGCCATGGATGTTGGATGCGCTCGAGCCAATGTGGCTCTCACCGATTCTGACAAAGCCCAACTTCAGAAAGAAGGACGATGTTTTCGCTGCCGTGTTCAGGGACATATCTCGCGTAATTGTCCACAAAAAGGCACGCGCGCTGCTACGGCCGCCTCGACCAGCCACGCAGTTACCATCCCCGACACCCTATCACTACCAACTCCCGCCGTCACTACTGTCGCCGTACACTCGAACCGCGTACTGTCGAATGATGAGCAGGCTAACGCTCAGATCGCGGCGATGACGGCCCAGACACAGGAGGTGCGCGACCTAATGGTCGAGAAGCTGTTTGGGCGAGAGGATTTTCAAAACGCTTGAACCCGGCGGCCTGGGCTAGAGCTCTAAATTTAAACGTGTACCATAGCAGATATCGTTCCATGCGAATCCCAGTCTTATTCAAATCTGCACATGCGACGGCCGAAGACAAGTACTCATCGATTCAGGAGCAACCGACAACTTCATTTGTTCAAATTTGCTCAAACGACTACAAATTTCCACACGCGATATCTCAACGCCCATCCACATCTGGAATGTAGATGGGACACACAACCAGGACGGTGCAATCACCCAATATACCGACCTCACAGTACGAACAGGAGAAAAGACCAGGACACTTCGCTTCCTCATTACCAATCTTGGGAAAGACGAAGTGATCCTTGGATACCCCTGGTTCACGGCCTTCGAGCCGATGATAAGATGGGGAGAAGCGACGCTGAACGAGGAGTTTCAGCCAGTGGTCATTTCCAGCCTGCACTTGTCGGACGAAGCCATGCCAATAGAAGCCTCCATTCGCGCATTGGAGACGTACCAACTCGACGAGGAAGCGTGGGAACAACTCATGGATGAGGAGCACGAACCCCATATCACATTCTTAAGGAAGACGACGACAGCATCCGAATTGGCGCAGCGAGAGGCAGTGACAAAGGAGAGTCGTACTTTCGAAGAAATGGTCCCAGTGGAATATCACAGACATCGAAAGGTGTTTGATGAAGAAGCATCTCATCGCTTCCCACCCTCACGTGCCTGGGACCACGCCATCGACCTCCTTCCTAACGCCCCTGCCACACTAGATTGCAAAGTCTACCCCCTCGCCCAGAACGAGGGGGCGGCACTTACAACGTTTCTTAATGAACAACTGGCAAAGGGCTACATTCGACCATCGAAATCCCCCTACACGTCCCCCTTCTTCTTCATCAAAAAGAAGGATGGGAAACTACGCCCGGTCCAGGACTATCGACGGTTAAACGAAATCACCGTCAGAAATAATTATCCCTTACCCCTCATCCCAGAACTCATCGACCGGATAAGACCCGCACGCCTCTACTCCAAACTAGATATCCGATGGGGGTACAACAATGTCCGAATAAAAGAAGGAGACGAATGGAAGGCGGCCTTTAAAACCAACCAGGGGTCATACGAACCCCTAGTCATGTACTTTGGGCTTACCAACTCACCAGCTACGTTCCAAGCGTTGGTGGATTGGATATTCCGCCCACTCATACTCACTGAAGAAGTGATCGTATACATGGACGACATCCTGATCGCCACGGCCGACGACCTCACTCACCACCGAGCCATCTTACATGAGGTTCTCCGCTTATGCGAAGAACACGACCTATATGTAAAACCGGAGAAATGCGCATTCGAAGTATACGAAATCGAATACCTCGGGTTAATCATCGGCCATGGGAACGTACGCATGGACCCCGTAAAAGTCAAGGGAGTGCTGGAATGGCAAGCACCGAAGAACCTTCGAGAAGTACGAGCGTTCCTCGGGTTCTGCAACTTCTACCGTCGCTTCATACGAGGATTTTCAACCACTGCCCGGCCACTCCACGACCTCACTAGAAAAGACACCCCCTGGAACTGGGGGCCTGGCGAACAGACTGCGTTCGACGCCATTAAACACTGCATCGGACGAGAACCCACCCTCCTCTTCCCCGACCTCGCAAAACCTTTCGAACTCGAAGTAGACGCCTCTAATGTAGCTCTAGGAGCAGTGCTGAATCAACTCGGACCGGACAACAGAATGCACCCGGTCGCATTCCACTCTGAATCCCTCAGTCAAACAGAGCGAAACTATGACATCTACGACCGAGAATTACTAGCAGTAGTGAAAGCGCTGCGCGCGTGGCGCACCTACCTAGTCGGTTCCCCCC
This sequence comes from Lactarius pseudohatsudake, assembly GCA_021525015.1. Classification (NCBI taxonomy): domain Eukaryota; kingdom Fungi; phylum Basidiomycota; class Agaricomycetes; order Russulales; family Russulaceae; genus Lactarius; species Lactarius pseudohatsudake. Next base: position 243,661 of record JAKELH010000045.1, on the reverse strand, counting down.
ACAAAATTATTATCCATACCGATCACGCCAACCTCCAGTACTGGAAAGAACCACGAAAAATCAGCAGACGGGTAGCACGCGAATTCCTTGAACTCTCCGAGTACAACTTTGTGTTGAAACACGTGTCAGGAGTGAAAAACAGCCGTGCGGACGCCCTGTCACGACGAGCAGATTACGCGGTCAACGAAGAAGACAACAATGACGTCATTGTCCTCCCTGCCGACCGCTTCATACGAACCACGGAAACCACCGAAATGTCAATGCACGACATGGACATCTGGACCCAAGTCGCACAAAACCTTGATGAGAAGGATGTCCTGCGTTGGGTAGAACCGCACAGCCTGAAGAAACTCAACGGGCTGTGGTGGAAGAATGACGCTTTGGTTGTCGTGGGCGACAACAACCTTAAACGGGGGGTAATCACTTTCTTTCACGATACCCCCGCCATGGGACACCCAGGAATCGCAAACACATACGAACTCCTACAACGCGACTACTGGTGGCCCAACATGCGCAAAGACGTGGAAGACTACATCAAAGGCTGCGCTACGTGCCAAGCCAACAAAATAAACACCCATTGACAAAAACCACACCTATTCCCCATTTCCACCGACCCAGACGCAGAACCCTTCGAAGTCATAGCAATGGACTTCATCACGAAACTCCCCCCCTCACAAGGATATGACTCCATCCTCACAATTACAGACCACGACTGCTCGAAAGCAGCCATCTTTATCCCCTGTAACGAGTCAATCACCGCGGAGGGAGTTGCACGTCTTTATCTTCAACACGTATACCCACACTATGGCATCCCACGGAAGCTAATCACCGACCGCAACCCCCGATTCACCTCGGCATTCATGAAGCAGCTCTGTCAGGTTCTAGGAATTCGACAGAACATCTCGTCCGCCTACCACCCCCAGACAGACGGGCAGTCCGAACGTACGAACCAATGGCTGGAACAGTACCTCCGCCATTGGAGCAACGTACAACAAGATAACTGGGCAGAAGCGTTACCCGTGGCGCAATTTGCGCACAACGCGTGGCCCAATGCGACTACAAAGCACTCCCCATTCTCACTCATCATGGGATGGGAACCACGTACCATGTGGACGCCAAAACCCACCTCAACCCCATCTGTAGATCAGCGCCTGGAAGAAATGGTCATCAGGCGGCAACACGCACAAGACTGCATTAAACATGCGCAAGACCTGATGATGAAACGGGGAAAGACTCGGTTCATTCCCTACCAGGAAGGCGCACAAGTTTGGCTCGAAGGGACAAACCTCCGCACCTTCTATCCCACCGCCAAACTGGCCCCCAAGCGACACGGACCATTCCGCATCAAAAAGGTTCTATCAGCGGTGTCTTACGAACTCGAGCTTCCCACCACGTGGAAAATCCACCCCGTATTCCACGCAAACCTCCTAACCCCATATAAGGAGACGGAACTACATGGGGCAAACTTCCCTCGCCCACCACCTGACCTCATCGACAGAGAAGAAGAATTCGAAGTGGAACAAGTCCTCGGATCCAGACTCTACGGCCGAGGGCGCAAACCTCAATTCCTCATCCAGTGGAAGGGCTTTCCCATGAGCGACAGCACATGGGAACCACTAGATAACGTCCACCACACATCTGACCTAATCGCCGACTTCTACCTCCGCAACCCTACCGCCGAAGGGGCTGGACGAAAGATATAAAGCGCAACTCGTCAACCCAAATATGCCTCATCCTCTCCCCACTCCTACTCCTTCTAACATGTCGACCACTCCTCTTGTCTCTACCATTCCCACTCGTCCCCCAGTCGCTCATATTCTTGAAAACTTGACCATCCCCTCGCAGGACAAGGGTGTCCCCGAGGATCGAGACAGAGTCACCCCGTACTCCCTCGTCACCGACTCCCCACCAATGCCAGTATTGACCCTGGCCACTGAACAAATCGCCGCGTTAGACTCTCCCCCACCTCTCGAACTCATAGCTATGAGCGACATCCTACAGCTAGACCCCCGCACATCGTTCCCCACTCGCGACGAAGTCCTAAACCCACCTTCCGACACATCACTCCTTCCCCCTAACCCCCAACTCGCGCTTCTCGATGACCCCATTGACTACTGATCACATCGCCCCTCTCGAAGATGATGACCACGATTCCACCGACCCCGGCATCCCCTTCTTCCCAAACAACCCCGACTTACCCACCTACTTTCCGCTCTTGATCGGGGCCGGTCACGAGAAAGAGGTCGCGAAGTATATCTATTACCGCAAGGACTACCAGGAGGTGATCGGCACCATGGCCAAGGGGGAGCCCTGCTATGGATGCTCGGTTTATCTCAACCCTGGGTACACCGGAGAGATGCCTAGGCACATCACCGATAATATGATCAACATGTTCCATCCCCACGACCCCCGCCGCATCATCCCTTGACGAAGTCCTCGTCGAACTTCGCCAACCCCGTCTGCGCGCTGAGGTTGCCCGCCTTCGGGACTGTCCTCGTAGAGAAGGACGCCATCACGGCGCGAGCTGCGGACGTCCGTCGTCTCGAAGACAGGCTCATCGCCGACCGCTTCCACCTCGAGATGCGTCTCGGGGGAGTGCGGAAGCGCCTTCAGTACGCGCGAGCCATCCCCCTCATCTCGGAGAAATACGTAGAGCTCACGACTAAACCCACACGCCCCCGATTTGACGCATACGCAATGCCCTTCGTGCCGCGCGAAGGGGGGCCTTGCGAAATGCCACGTGTCCACGGGGAGAGGGACAGGTATCGTCGCAAGTGCTACGAGTGCAAGGAGAAGGGGCACCTCATCGCAGATTGCCCCCGACTAGGTCGGTCTCCCACACTCACCAATCCCTGCCATTGGTGCGGTAGCCGCACGCACCACATGGACGTATGCCTCATCCGCCGTCTCGCCCCCACAACACCCGCGTATGAGGAACCGCCTGCCCGCCCTCGCTGGTGCGGCAAGTGCCTCCGACATGACGCGAGGCATCAGGAGGTTGAGTGCCCCATGTACGAGCAGTGTCGGGACTGCGGGGAGAGAGGACGCCTCCGATTCCTTTCGCGCCACACATGCCCCGCCAAACGCTCCCCATCACCCGAGCCCGACAACGCACGCCCTGACGAGGACTGGTACTACACCAGCGACTAGTCGAGGTCGTGGCGACCTCGATTCTGACAGGGGGGTAATGTTACGATTTGACCGCTTTCTTCTCCTTCTCTCCCTGTTCCCTGTACGATACGTGATTTCCGCGGGCTTCTCATTTCTCACGCGCCGCTTCGTTTTCCTTGATTCCACTTACACACGACTCGATTCAAGGGGTAGTTTGCGCCATCGAAAACCACCCCACATTTCCGAGTTACTTCCATGAGCGCATGACTCCGCGCATCCTTATCTCACTATATCCGGATTCCCCTTTGTTCCATTCTCGAGCAGGAGGCTCATTATCACGTCTTGTGTTTGGCCTGACCAAACACTCTGTACTATTATATAAGGTCTAGTATACCTAGCTTGTACGGTAGACTTGACTTCTTGTGCAATACCACACTATCTGTCTCACGATCCCGAGTGAACTCGCCTTTGCGCTTGAGTTAACCTGTCCGCTCGCCTTTGCGCTTGAGCCTATCTTGACCCCCGCTACTATCCTTGTGTCGTGGGAGACCAAGTGATACTTGTGCACCATCATCTCCGGTCTTAACCGACCCACGCCTTTCCGTAACCCTGCACGACCTACGAAGTACACGTCGTACTTAACGCCCCTGTGGTGGCGTTACAAAGTGGGTTGGGGGCCTTCGCCTGGGAGGGTCGTCTTCTGGTCCTCCAGGTCCCGGCGGGTCTGGTCGGTCGGGTCCCACTGCTCTGTATAGGGCGGCGTCGTCTGCTGTCATACGGTGTCCCGTTTCAGGGTGTATTGGGAGGAGGATGGCTTCTGCTTCGGCTTGGATCCTTCGAGCCTCAATTTGCGCTGGGTCTTCGAACGTTGTTGTTGTTATGGTTGCCATGTCTGCGGGAGGTCGTACTTGGATTTGTTCTGGTTCTGCAATGTGGAGGGACTCAGCTCTAATGATCAATGGTCCCATTTCTTCTCCGTGTGAGCTTTCCTGTTCTTCGGTAGTGGAATCTCCGCTGTCTTCGTCTTCGGAAGGAGCTGGGGTACGGGGTTCGGAAGTACTTGGATCGTTGTCTACAACTCCGTCGATCGGTCCCCAGTTTTCTCTTGTGGGTAGGTTTCTTGCGTCGATGTCGCAATTGTAGCTTCGTCCAGTAGGTCGTACGATGTCCCACCTATTGTCGATAGGGTTCCACGTAGCCTCGGTCCAGCACAGGTGGTCAAAGTTGAACTCGATTGGGCGGTACCGTGTGGGTCCTGATGCGAAATCTACGAAATATCCTGTGTCTCCTCGATACTCTTTCCACCTCGCTGCTTCGAGGAAGCGGACTGGTACGTTGCGGTCTCCTCTTCGTTCAAGGCTATACAGCCTGAAATCTCTCCACTGGTCTCTGGTCGTGAACGCCACGGTGATGATCTTGGTCTTAATGTAACGCCGTCACTGGCGTTAGTCCGACTTGGACTTCGTAAGGGCGTAGAACGACTTAGCGGATGTCGTGACTCGTATAGTCACGTGATGATAACACACGGTCCCGTTGGACACGTGGTCACGAAGGGCACTAGGGCTTGATCCACTAGGCGTAAATGATGGGAGACGACTTCCTCTACTAGAGGCAAGCGAACGACGAGCCCAAGAAGAAGGAGACACTGAAGAAGGGATAGGAACGTGGTGACGATTCAAGAAGACCAAGATGGTGGATCTTGGTCTTTGCGTGCTCCTATTTATACATGAAGGGGATAGCTTTAAAGCTCCCCTATGAACCCCGAGACGAGTCGCGTAAGTAGCTCGAACCCTACTACGACGATACTAGGAATGAGTCATGGTACACTAACATGTGATACCACGACCGCTGACTGATACGAGAAGTCCGTGACCGATTACTGCTTACGAGGGGGTCCCAACCGTATTCGTAAGTGTCCACGACGAGAATCGTTACAGATGAGATAGTACAACCTGGTTTGCGCCGTTCAGAGGCAAGGGTGGTCTGCATAAGGTCAGGGATGTGTTCCAGCACAGGGTGGTTCCACAACGTCCACTTTCCCATTGGGATGGGTCTGCGGGGTCTGGTAGGGGGTTTGGTAGGGGTATCAGGGTTTAAGAAAATGGAGTTGAGGTGGGGAGAAACTTGGTGAACAGTGGGTGGTGGGGATGGTTATCGGGGGGTGGGGGGGTTAGTTGCACTGTGCCAGATAGCCGTGTTGGGTAGAAATGAATGTTCCCCAAAGGGGGGCAGTAAAGGCACTAGGCCTGAGCGGGGTGGGTGGTAAGGTGAGCGAGCCCCACAGCTGCCGCTGTAGCCCTCAGGGGGGCACTACTCGACCAATGGCCCAGCTTCCCAAAGGGAAGGTGGTGGTACAAGTCCAAGGAGGGATGTATTGTTACATGTTCTGACATACTTTGGATATCAATGAACTCGCCAATCCATCAAGACATGCTGGGTATGAAAGCGCATCACCATTGTTGGCTGCTGCTGGATGAAGGTCCGGGTCCATTGTGATACCATTTTGGACTAGCTTTACGGCTGTGATTAAGTTATGACGTTCATGATCACAACCAATATATATATAGCCATCTGGCGCTATCACGGCACTCTTACTGTAAATCAAAGATGGAAGGATGCGTAGTTAGCTGCTGTGAGTCTCATTGGTCGTGACAAGAATTGGCCAACATTACCACAATTCGTTGAAATGTGCCTTTTTTCTTCTCAGAACAACGGCTCCGGATCAAAGAACACAACTGCCATCGTGTACATTATATTTGAATCGAATGTATTGACTAGACTGCAAATATCGAAAGTGGTCCTGAAAACAATCGTTTGTGAACTCATAGTAATCGAATGACACTTTGGCAACTTGGGCGCGTTGCAATTTCACACTCCCTTGTGGGACCCGGCTACCAGCTGACAGACTGGTAGAGAATTACACGTAACACTAACACGCCACGGACTGCCCACTTGAGACCGGTGAGAGGGGGCGGAATACCACTCCCACCCTGTCCCGCCTTCCTCTTACCTGACCTGACACCTGGTGCCAGGCCAGGATTGACCGTCACCAGATGGCGAGTACCAATGGTGGCCCACTAGAGGCAGCAGAACCAAACACAATGATATCGACACAGCAAGCGCGCGCGCCAGTGCCAGAGGCATCCGAACGTGGCTTGCCCCACTGCGACTCTGCAATGGTGGTAGGAAGGGGGTGGCCTAAGGTTGTCAGAGGGTGACGGTGGAGGAAGAGGCATGGAGAACCGTTCCAGGAGTCTCCAGCCCGGATACGTGGACTATTAGGTAACTAGAAATAAATTAGGACACGGTGATAGGGAATGAAAAGGTGGCGACGGCACTCACATCGACACCTACAGAGATCATTGTCCCACGACTGGGACTCGACAAAGAATAGGCTTGCCACTCCTGCCCTACCCTGCCTTCCTCTTCTCCAACCTGACATCCATAGTGGTGCCAAGTCAGGATTGACCGTCAACAGACGGTGAGTACTAATGGTTGCCCACAGAGGCAGCAGGACCGGCCCCAATGATATTGACCCAGCAACGCACGCGTCGGTGCCAAAGGCATCTGAACGCGGCTCACCCCACTGCGACTCCACGACAGCGGTAGGAGGAGGGCAGCCTAAGGTCGTCAGAGGGCAACGGCGGAGGAAGAGGTAATGGAACAACGTTATAGGGGCCTCTAGCCCAGAAATGAGGATTATCGGGTAACTAGAGAGAAGTTAAGATGCAGGGCATGGAAAGGCAGCAACCGCACTCACCTCAACGACAACAACAAAGCGAGCATATAGAGCGTCGCTCCACAGCCAAGACCCAATGAAGGACAGGCCTGGCACTCCCGCCCTGCCCCGCCTTCCTCTTCTCCAACCAACACCTGGTGTCAAGTCAGGATTGACCGTCAACAGACAGCAAGTACTAACGGTTGCCCACTAGAGGCAGCAGGACTGGCCCCGATGATATCAACCCAGCAACGCGCATGTTGGTGCCAAAGGCATCCAAATGCGGCTCACCCCACTACGACTCTGCGACGGCGGTAGGAGGGGGGTGGCCTAAGGTCATCAGAGGGCGACAGTGGAGAGGGAGGCTTAGAGTAACAATCCAAAGAACCTCCGACCTGGAAAAAAAGAACAGCCGCTTATGCCAAATCGAAAGATAAAGTAAAAATAAAAAATGTGAATACTCGATAAGAAAGATACACAGAGTCCTTCAACCAAAAATGAAAGTGAGGTCTAAGATGCAGGTCATAAGTTCCACCAGGTGGGGAAGGGGAGCCACAAGCACTCCAACCGAGGAACCAGGCGACACGCCAATGTTGCTTGTGAAGGGTGTCGTGGAAGAATGAATGAGAAAAAAGGGGAGGCGCCTGGGGAACTTGCAGATTGAGGAAGGTATGAGGGAAGAGGCAATGAACGCTCCCACCAAGGCAACCTTGACGGCGTGTCAAAGTTGCTCATGAAGGGCAGGGTGTGGGAAGAGGGTGTATGACTTGGACTTCGGAGCAAGATGGGACCAGAGCGGTGTCTGAAAAAAACTGGTTTGGTTGTAAAGCGGCTAAGTGTGTCCATCTGGTTCTGAGTCCGCTCTAGCCGAGCCGACAGGCATTGCAAAATTCACCCCATCTTCAGTCATAGCAGCATGGTCTTCAAGATACGCACAGTTGGTGTTCGTTGACTGCCGACTCGACCCCGTTCAGATCTTCGCATGATGAGTACTTATCATCGACCACCCAGTCCGGAGACAAAGAAGCAGAAGAAGCCTGTTTGGGTGCTCGCGTGCAAGGCGTGCTTCAGAAATTTGCAGGTACACGCAGATACTGCGTCCGACCCAAACATCGGATACTCCCTCAACCTGACACCCCGAATTTCTTGCTTGATTCTGGCTCAATCACTACTAAATTACTGTACACGATACACCACTTAGTAAAGTAGAGTGGTATAGAGAATATTATAAGACCACAGGGGGATGATAGAAATGAGAACCTAATCTGAGACGCGCATGAATTCACACATAACAACTGGGCTGCTGTAACAATGCAGACTGTCGGCTATCTTGATTGCTAATTTAAATAGTCAAGAGTCTGCAGATGTGATCAAGCTCAGACAAACACTTTGTTCGAGTGAGCAAGGAAACTTACGTGATGACATCAGGAGGATGGTCAAAACGATAAGGGTCTTCTTTGGGGCACAACACGTGTCTCACGTAAAGGGTCTCCCTGCTTTCGAGCCACTTGGGGTCATATGCATTGTTGACTGGGAGACGTGATGGGGCGTGTACTGTCTGACGAATCTTCTGAGAGCCAGCACATATGTGGGTGAACGCGCCATGTTTGTCGAGAGACCAGCTGTTAACATGATTTCGGTGATGCAATTGGTCGAAAGCTTTGAGCCAGTTGTGCAGGTCAGGATGTTGCCAGCTTGGCTTTACAATAGTGTATGTCGGATGAGGATCAAAGGACGACTCATCCGATGACATCCCATCCACTCCCAGCGCATCCAAGACATCAATGTGCCTTCCCAGTGGACTAAAGAGTTTCACAGTCTCACAGCGACGTTGGAATAACTGCACCATAGATGAGAAGTTGTGGCATTCCTGGGGTTGAAGTACTGAATACTTACCTGATATTTGCGCTGCTTTTGGCTAAGTTTAGATCGCTCTGCAGCTTTCGCTGTCTGCAAGAGTGCGTCCTTTTTCCATTGTGACTTCAAGCTCTTAACCCTGTTAGTAAAGGCCTTTTCCACTGCCTTCCACATTTCTGGCATATCATCACATCCAGTCTTCTCAATAAAATAATCAGTGAAAACTCGGCCTGTAGAAACATTCCATGGCGACATCAAACCCCCTGCCAGGTCAACCATGAAGTCTGCAGCTGTACTTTGGCAGGCTTTCGCACTGTGGCCACCATTCTCCCACTCAGATGAGAACATGGAAAGACGAGAAGGTGGGGGTGTGTGACCATAAGGTGACTTTCGACTTAACAGCAAGGCGAGTTCGGCCCGAACCAGTTTCTAGTATGCGCACAGTTAGATCAATGCACCAAACAAATTGAGATCAGAACGTGAGGACTGACAGCCAATGCATTGTCTTCAGACCTGCGGCGCACTGGACTCTTCCCGCGTCTCCCACACACTTTAGAACCACTACGACTCCCAGCTCTATGAGTTGGGCCAGTGTTCATATTCCTTATGATTTGTTCGAGTAGATTGATGATGTGCGCTTGGCTTCCTTGTTGGACTTCATTGGAGTTCTGAGAAAGGAGTCATGAGTTGCACAACTCCACAAAGTGGGCCACATACCGAGGAGTTGCCTAGTGTACCCTGGTATTGGTCTACTCTATCTGGATTTCGAGGAAGTGTTGAGGAACTCCCCAGAGGCAAACGTGGCACCCGTGAAAACAAAGGCTGAGAAGGATGTGAGACGGGAGCAGTGGGCCGTGTCGACAACTGCTGGGGTGGTTGAAGTGATTGAGGCTGCTTGAGGCCCATTAACAAAGGCAAGTGTAGGTCCAATAAAAGGAACACACATTCGGCCCTGAAATACTTTTATTGGCTGCGCCATCACTCTGACCATCTGGATCAATATTTTCCGCGACTTCTTCAGCTGATTTGTACAGTTCCTCATCTGAGTCAAGGTCGTCGATCACTGGGGAGTCAGAAGCGTAGAGGTTTCGAGGATTGTGGACAGGCAACAGCTGCTCTACTTCGGCCAAGCTCCGGTCATGAATGCCCTTCTGCTTTCCTTTGTTTGCCGTCCGAGCAATTGTCTGTATTAAAAGAAGGCTAAGGACATTGTCAATACCATTTGTAAGGTAGTTATTACCCTTTCTTCTTGAGAGGACGATTTGTATTGGCTGATTGGACTTCCATGGGAACTACAAGGGATTCATCTTCCAATTGCTGTCGCTCGTGGAGTCATTAGGGTCTCATCGAACAGCTAGTCAAAAAATAGTTTTCTTAGAAAAGCTATTGCACATATTTCAAAGTGCCGCACATTTGTCTGGTTTTGACTGAGGAGGCTGTTTCTCTTAGAAGCATCCAAGCAAGGCCGCTTCTTTGTTCTGGCTTGGAGCCTGTGAAAATCGTGCCCCGCAATGAGGAATGGGGTACACTTATGTGTTTTTTCATGTTCTGGGCTTGGCCTTGAGTCTGTGAAAAAGTAGGTACATCCAAGGGTACATCAGCAAAAACACTCAGTTCAGCAAGCACGGGTGTTACCATCACTAGACTGGGAACTGCATTGCTTTGCACACGTTGGAGATATTGTGACGTTGTAAGACTCTGCGTAACTGTGAAACTAACAATAGTAGTCTACAGTTTGCGGTCTCACCGTCAGCGGAGATGTTTTCCTGTTCATCATCAGCTTCCGATGCATTTTGGTCACGTGTACTTGCACCAGAGGTAGAACGACACCAGAGACGTCTAGAAGATTCGGACACTGGACCGATGCATAAACAGGCGAAAGTAATAGACTGCGCTCACCACTCACTGGACTGAAGAGGAGGGTTGGACTGACAGGTACTGAGCTGCTTGCAAGGTAGAATAATATGTTGAGGCACAAGTGACACTGACAATGCAAAATGCAGACAGTTCAGAGATTTGCCTTAAATGCCGGGCCCAACAAGTCTAAAGGTCAAACTGGATTATATTGTTATGTGCAATGCGTAATATTCGGCATCCAAATCAGCGATGTGGGCTGGATGTCCATCAGACCCACAACATCGCAGAGTGACGAGAATCAAATAAAGAGGGTTCAAGATTGCATTGTTGTTGTTACGTGTCCCTAATTCAGCTAAGAGTCCTTGGGCACATCGCCATTGTTGCCCACTTCTGGATTAGTTAACAGTGATAGAATTTCGGGTTCGCGCCTATCACAACATCGGCACTGCTACCCATATGATAGGTTGAGGTCAGAATCCATTGTAATATAATAATATGTAGGCTTATGTTGCGTGACCGGTAAATTGTGATGTTCGTGACCATGACTCGGCCGCCATGAGTCAAGCTGGATGAATGTCATGGTGGAGTGTTGTGTGTCGTGTACATAAGATCTGAGGCTGGTGTACAACAAAGAGACAAGGACGAAGACAGGGACGCACAGTCACAATTGCTTACAGCAAATCCTACCATCTATGATCTGCAACACTGCAAGCAAGAGCATTTGATGGACCCGGACATATTTTGAAGAAAAGGTGCTGGAAGTGTGGTGGATCGAAGTATTGAAATGCCATTGTGTACAGTTGATCTTTGAATCAAATGTAGATACAAGCTGCCAACATTGAAAGCAGTCCTGAAAACAATCGGTGTGTGAGCTCAAGTGATAAACATGACTGTCTGGTAGCTCACACATTGCAATTCTGCACACCCCTGTGCGACCACGCTTCCTTCTGACAGATTCGTGGGAAATGAGATCATTAGAGAAATACTTACACACCTGTCCACTCCCGGATTGCCCTGCCTTCCTCTTCCTCTTCCCCGACCCGACACCTGATGCCAAGTAAAGATGGGCCACTTCCAGATGGCAAGTACCAATGGTTACCCACTAAGGGCAGCAGAACCGACCATAATGATATCGATCCAGCAACGCACGCACCAGTGCCAAAGGCATCCGGATGTGGCTCACTCCACTGCAACTCTGCAATGGCGGTAGGAGGGAGACAGCCTACGGTCGTCAGAGGGCGACGGCAGAGGAAGAGGCATGGAGCAGCACTGCAGGGGCCTCCAGCCTGGTGATGAGGACTGTCTGGTGGAGGAACTAGAAATAAATTAGGACGTGGTGATAGGGAATGGAAAGGTGGCGACGGCACTCACATCAACATCAAGAGACCATCGCCCCACGGCCGGGACTCGACAAAGAATAGGCTTGCCACTCCTGCCCTACCCTGCCTTCCTCTTCTCCAACCTGACATCCGTAGTGGTGCCAAGTCAGGATTGACTGCCTACAGATGGCGAGTACTAATGGTTGCCCATTAGGGACAGCAGGACCAGCCACAATGATATCAACCCAGCAATGCATGCGCTGGTGCCAGAGGCATCTGAATGTGGCTCACCCCACTGCGACTCCACGACAACGGTAGGAGGGAGGTGGCCTAAGGTCGTCAGAGGGCGACAGCGGAGGAAGAGGTATGGAGCAACGTTATAGGGGCCTCCAACCCGGAAACAAGGACTATCGGGTAACTAGAGAGGAGTTATGATGCAGTAACAGGACATGGAAAGGCAGCAACCGCACTCACCTCGATGATGACGACAAAGTGAGCATATGGAGCATCGCTCCACAGCCAAGACCTGATAAAGGACAGGCCTGCCACTCCCACCCTGCCCTGCCTTCCTCTTCTCCAACCGACACCTGGTGCCAAGTCAGGATTGACTGTCTACAGACGGCAAGTACTAACGGTTGCCCACTAGAGGCAGCAGGACCGGCCCCGATGATATCGACCCAGCAACGCGTGCGCTGGCGCCAAAGGCATCCGAATGCGGCTCACCCCACTGCAACTCCGCGACGGCAGTAGGAGTAGGGCGGCCTAAGGTCGTCAGTAGGGCGACGGCGGAGGGGGAGGCCCAGAGTAGCAATCCAAGGACCTCCAACCTAGAGAGTTGCAAGTTCGACTAGGTGTGATCTGGAGAAAAGGGTAACCGCATAGACCAGATCAGAAGGAAGAAACAAAACACTGACTTTGGAAAGGTATGCTCAGCGCCGAAAATGAAAGTCTACAGCGTGGGTCAGAATGAATCATACGTGCCACCAGGCAAGGGGGGGAAACACAAGTACTCCCACCAAGGCAACCAGGTGGCATGCCAAGGTCGCTCGTGGGTGCCGTGGGGAAAGAATGAGAAAAGATGGGAAGAGATTGGAGGGCTTGAAGATTGAAGACACCAGGAAAGAGGTATTGGGGAGGCAACGGACACTCCCACCGAGGCAACCAGGCGGCACGCCAAGGTCGCTCGTGAAGGATGCTGTGAGGTGAGGGTGACAAAAGATCCAAACAGCATGAAGTGGGACCCAGAAGAAGACAGAGACGAAGAGGGCAACCTAGTAGCAGAGAGTGTGAGCATGGTGATGGAACTCCGAAAAAACAGCGGACTGGACTTACTAGCCGCTCAAGCGGCCACCTTGAAATCTGTCTCAAGCAATCACGAAACGAGCGAGTGTGGGCACCCTTCGGCTGAAGCCCAAGTTCCGAGCTTCGAAGGCACGGCTATTGGCCACACTATAGTAATAGAAATGTCATAAATATGTTTGTCGGTTTTTCCAATCGCGATTCCCATTATGTGACTCTGACTCTGAGGTCCTGAGGAATATAGACGGGATTTGGTTGCGGTTATGTAGTGCTCGACTAGATAGTCCATGGCGTGCATGCTGCAGCCTGCAGGAATATTGACAGCTGCTCCTCAACTGAGATATGCCGATCGGAGCATACGCTCTACTTTAGAATGAATGCTCACCCATTTGTTGTGATCGGACTCATCGGTATGGACAGCGGACTTGTGGGGTTCTGACTACCCTAGTATTAGTCAGGGACAGTCGTCTCAGTCAGCCTCGCGTTGTTATCACATGCCTCGTAGTATGGACTTGACTCATACCTAGGACAGTTGTAGTAGGGTTTGAGCTACTATTGCTACTGGGTACCTTACGTTCAGGAGGAGCTTCAAAGCTCCTCGTCAATTGTATATCAGACTCGCAGTACGAAGACCAAGCTCCCTAGCTTGGTCTTCTTGAATCATCAGCCTCGTCTCTCTCTCTCTCTCCCTCTCTCTCTCTGAGCTAGTGCCCTTGTAGAATGACTCAAGGAAGGATCGTGTGGTGGCCAAGCACCCCGTATCAGTAAAGGCATCTCGTGACTCGAACAGTCCGAGTATCTGCTAAGTCGATCATTGCCATTCTCAACTTCTATATCTTCGTCCTTTGTCTAGCATACGTCGGCCATGCCCTGCGCGTCGCCCTAGCCGTTGCCTACGGAATACTAGAGACCTATGAAGCAAGCCACTCTGTCAATGCTCAAGTCGAGCATTGTTAGGACAGGCCTAACGCAACATTAAGACCAAGCTAACCCTAGACTTGACATAGTGGCGCCCACAACCGCCGACCGGTGGGGCTAGAATCAAGTCCTATCATACATCATCCCCAGCAGAGGAGAATGGAACGTCCCCATGTGCTATTTGAAAGCTGCCAGGTGGAGGACGCACAGAGGAGAGACCAGATACTTCGTCGATTTTCCAAATTGGCCAAGCTGTTACTACCCGGTTGAGTTCAGCTTCGAACATACCTGCTGGTGCATACTCACAATGAACGACACAGGAGTGCGAACAGTTGTCCGACCAACCACACACGAATACCGGTGTGACATCCTAGAAAGCGAAGTTGTACCTGCTGCAAGAACAGGACCCATCGACAGGGCAACCACCCACAGCACCACAGAAGAAGGAGAATTGGAGTCAGAAGAGGATCACCTCTCGCAAGTAAACGCAGAAGAGCAGGAAGAGCTAACAAACCTCGCAAACCGAACCGCAGGCATCACGCTTACCGAAGTGCCACAAGCTGAGCACATAACTATCTACCCACCAGACGAGATGACAACCACACAGTTAGAACCAACGTACACCCTCCAAATGGACCCTATACAACAACCACAAGACAGCATCCCTGAAGATCTCCTCCCCATCGATCCAAGTACAGGACATCGCATGAACGCAGACGACACCGCTCTCATGCGAGCAATAGGACCAGACGAGCGGGACCCCCTGGAAGGGGGCCTGGGGGAGGCTTCCTAGGAGGGGGACCGCCAGGAAGAGGACCACTGGGAGGAGGCAGCGGAGGAGGACCGCCGAGCGGAGGGTTCCCAGGGACAGCCCCTATCGGTAACCCACAGCATCAGACCGACAAACTCATGGGCAACCCACCGATCGTCTTCAACAGTGATCACACCAAGGCCCTGCAATTCAGGGCACAATGGAACCTCTACCAGGGAGTCAACAGCATGAGCTACATTATGACTAATTACTATTGCCGTTCACTCCTCTTTCTCAGTTACATTCAGGGAGACTTGGTCAACGAGTGGGTCATGTACATGACCCACTGGCTCATGCACCAAAAGGAAGCTGGATTCCCTGAACACACTCAGCACTTCTGGGAGGAAACCCTTTGCGCCTTTACTAGGAGGTTCTCAAAAACGATGGAAAAGGAACAGGCACAAGCAGAACTGCACAAAGGTTTCCACATGAAGGACGGGGACATCGATAGCTATGTAGCCACCTTCGAACAACTAGCCCGTCAAGCTGACTACCACCTCGACTCCCCTCAAATGCTGGATCTATTCACAGCAGGGCTACCAAAGGGTCTATTCACGAAAGTCTATGAACAGTATGAGCCCACCACATTCAAAGCATGGAAACTAGCAGCCATGAAAAAGCAACAGCAGTACCTGCACCTCCAGGCACGTCTTAACTCTCTAAAAACACCTGCCCAGAAGACTACTCCGCGCCCTAGCCCCTGGGGAGCCCCTCAAAGTGGGTGGGCACCAAGAAACTTCCCACACCACTGATGAACAGCATACATGAAGGGCATACTCACAGTGACAAGGGAGACTGTGGTGAGATATGCAAGTAAGCTTGAAGCAGCAACAGAGTAGATCTAGCAAGTGAAGCAGATGGGGAGTCTGGCACACAACAGATGAGAACTGGTGTTTATACAGAGGAGAAGACATACCTGGCACACAACAGATGAGAACTGGTGTGGTGCCAGAGCGTACATGGTACATTACTTATACTCCTACAGAGGGTGACGCTAGTAACAGCAGGTCACAGTAAATACAAGGACGCATTGTTCTGTATACGGACAAAGGAGTGGATACAAAGGGAACAATGCGTAGAGAACAAGAGAAGTCTGGACTATGATATCATAGTGACATCACAATAAAGATAAGGAAACAAAGGAAAGTACATAGATGTAGTACAAGGGCAATCCAGAGTGATCCATGATGTCATGTACATGTGTGATGTCATAGATAAGAGAATACAAGAAGTCCGAGATTGTAAAGATCAAAATAATCTAATTTACAAGTCCTGTATATCTAATCTAAAGCAGTCCGTTATCTGCATGTCCATTGAGCCGCTAAGTGCGCTCAGGCCACTTATCAACAACCACCAGAACCCCAACGCCGTGGACATCTCCACAGACCGAACGCGGGCCCAAGGAGCAGAAGCTGAAGACACCCAGGGAAGGCTCGCAGGATCTGAGTTCAGACTTGGAACCCAGCAAAGACCTCCTTACCTGCCAAGAGGGGGGCCAAGAATGCGA
Organism: Lactarius pseudohatsudake; assembly: GCA_021525015.1. Lineage (NCBI taxonomy): Eukaryota > Fungi > Basidiomycota > Agaricomycetes > Russulales > Russulaceae > Lactarius > Lactarius pseudohatsudake. The sequence continues at coordinate 227,264 of JAKELH010000045.1, read as the reverse complement.
GGCAGATAAGGTGTGACACGGGTACGGGTAACACCGCGGGTTTTTGGTCACGGGTATGTACGGGTACGGGTACGGGTACGGGTACGGGTTTTTATACCCGTGGGAAACCCGTACCCGTAGCCACGGGTATACGGGTATGCTTACATAAGCATTACATAAACATTTTGGGTATTTTTTGGGTATTGTTTCGGATCTTTCTGGGTGTTTACATGATTTTTATCAATTATACTCGGATTTTGATGTTATCCAAGGCCATAATGGATTCAGATAAGGAATAAACAGTCAATGTAATGATTATTAACATTTTTCAAACTAACTTTCACCCAAATATATTGATTTTACATTGATTTTATACAAAAACCCGTATACCCTTAGGGGTTTTTCCATACCCCTGGAAACCCGTGGAAACCCGTGGAAACCCGTGTATGTTTTCATACCCCTACCCGTACGGGTACGGTGTTCACGGGTACGGGTACGGGTATGGCAAAAAAAACCCGGGGGTTACCCCTGTCACACCCTAGAGGCAGAGGAAGGGGACTTCCCCGAGACGCAAGGGAAGTGATCTGCTACACTTGTAACCAAAAGGGGCACTTCAGTCGCTTCTGCCCGCAGCATCGCAACAACGCCCCAAGCAGCAGCCGAGGGTTGGAAACGGACTACTATGCACAAGAACCGAGGGTGGTAGCGCGCGTGGTGGCCACCCCTCAGCAACAAGCCCAAGACTGGCTCCAAGGAGTGGCTGGTGTGCCGGACGAAGTGAAGGACCTAGTCCTCCAAGAACTGTGGGGGAAAGAGGGTTTTCCAAATGCCTGAACCCATTGGCCTGGGTGAGGGCGCTCCGTTGTAACTCTGTAATAATCACAAGCTATTGATTGTTGAGAATTCCAGTTTCCATCCGAACAAGTTACAACATGGCCGAAGTAAAAGCACTAGTGGACTCCGGAGCCACAGACAGCTTCATCAGACCAGCATTCGTGAAGCGAATGGGGATTGGTCTCCAGGAATTAGAGACTCCCAAAAAGATATGGAACATTGACAATTCCGAAAATAAAGCCAGGTTAATCACACACTGCGTGTTACAATTTCACTTCTCGTTCTCACCTGTTCCCTGCTCTGTGTACGATACGCGATTTCCGCGGGCTTCTCATTTCTCACGCGCCGCTTCGTTTCCTTCGATTCCACTTACGCACGACTCAGTCCGAGGGGTAGTTTGCGCCATCGAAAACCACCCCACATTTCCGAGTTGATCCCATGGGCGCATGACTTCGCGCATCCTTATCACACCATATCCGAGTTTCCCATTGTTCTGTTTCAGTCCCGAAGACTCATGATCACGCCTTGTGTTTGGCCTGACCAAACACCCTGTACTACTATATAAGGTCTCGTATACCTAGCTTGTACGGTAGACTTGACTTCTTGTGTAATACCACATCCGTTGTCTCACGATCCTCGGTGAACTCGCCTTTGCGCTTGAGTTAGAACCTTTCGCTCGCCTTTGCGCTTGAGCCCTTCTTGACCCTACTATTATCCTTGTGTCCCGGGAGACCAAGTGATACTTGTGCACCACCGCTCTTGGTCTTGACCGACCAAAACCCTTCCGTAACCCGTTGTGACATCCGAGAAGTACACGTCGTACTAACGCCCCTGTGGTGGCGTTACACTGCGCAGACCTCGACGTTCAGACCAAAGGGACCCACAAAACAATGAGGTTCCTACTCACGGATACAGGCAACAAGGACATTGTCCTCGGCTATCCCTGGTTGGCCACCTACAAACGACAGATCAGCTGGCAGCACACAGTCATTAACGAAGACGCCTACCCCATCGTCCTTCGTACCACGCACCCCATGGACTGAGGGGTGACCATAGCATTCGCCCCCACAGATGTCACGATCACGTGATATGCCACGTCACCAGGTCTTCGGCTTCTTGGTAATTGGACTGACACGTTTCGGACAGCGCAACACGCCAGCGAGGGCTTGTCTCGCTGGCGCAGTCATGTTGGCTCGCGTATTGGTACACGAAAATTGTAGTAAACCCTCAGTCTTTTGTACAACCTGTATAAATACAGAGTAGACTAGCTTGTATTCGGTAGCTAGTCTTTGAATCATTCTTGACTCGAATCCCATTCTCCTCTGCTTCCCTTTCTACAAGGAAGTACTCCTACCCTCTGCCCGAGCCCTTCTTGACGACTTCTCGAAGTCATCTCGAAGCTCTCGGTTAAATCCTGATCAGCGCCCTTTGGGTCGACAACCCGTCAAGGTCGTAACACAAGACTAGCTCTCTACACACCGATCCTACGCGGTTTCCGCGTGTAGTACCTCCGAACGACCGAACAACATCGCAGACACGCCGGACACTGCGATCGAAGGCACGAAGTAACAAATTTTATTTGTAACGCGACCCCTACCAAAACAAAGTGGCTAGTCTCGTATCAGCAGACGAAGTCCCTGAAAACAACGACTGGGTCGAAGTATATCATCGAAGACACGACGACCTCCCAGCACACGTCAAAGGTGTTGTATATTGGCATCAAGCGGAACAGTACGGTATCCTAGACTGAAGACCCAGGTATCGTGCACAGTTTGGATGTATCTTCCATTACGTCGAGTTCATAAACCATTTGTGGTATATCTTGGAAAAGCGAGGTGACGAGTTTGCCACACGCCGCACGCTTTGCATCGCCCGAACGAACAAGTTCGGACTAGGCTGGTGGAACGACGAGGATGAAGAAAATCCTGACAGACCGACGAGCGTCAACACTATAGAACTTATAAACACTGACCCAGTAGAGCAACTCGTTGCATCCTTCGAGCAACTACAGCCCCTCGATACCCACACCGGTTTAACAAACTCAGACGACGAGAACGAAGCAGCAGCGCCAGTTAGCGCACCATTACCCGCATTCCCAACATATGCCGTGATAGCAGTCGCAGCTCCCCCTACACCCGCAACCCCCATAGTCATGGCTGCACCACCACCACCGTTGACCGGAGGACTCAAAGGAATTGCCCCGGCCGTCTTCACAGGCGATCGCGGGAAAAGCAAACAGTTCCTAAGATAATTCCGTCAGTATAAACGAAACAACCGCACTCACGAAATGATGGTCAGCCCATACTCGCGTGTCGGACTAGCGCTTTCCTTCCTGCGCGGAAGCACAGTCGACGACTGGGTCGACGCTTGTGAAGCGGCCCTCGACAAAGCTCTCACTCGTGCGGTCAACCCGCTGCTTGAGATGGACGAACAACTATAGAACGTGTTCGAAACAGAGTTCAAAAACACGTGGATCGACACAATGAGCGAGCAAAACGCCTACCAACAATTGATGTCGCTTACTATGACAGGCGACGACATTGACAATTATATCGCCAAGTTCGACCATCTGGCATCGCACGCCGGGTGGGATGCCACAGCAAGGGGAACCATTGAGTTCTTCCGCCGTGGGCTCAAGAAAGGGCTCCTGATAGCGTGCCTACGTAGAGCAAACAGACCCAAAACCATGGACGAATGGCGCATGGCAGCTCAAGATGAGGCCCAAAGATACCGTGAAATAGTGGTCTGTATTGGAAATATCAGCACCAAGGGGTCCAAACCGGGGCCCACGCTGAATACCAAAAGCGTCACTCACCATCCACGCAACAACGATGTCGTGCCCATGGATGTCAATGCGATTACGACAACCACACCGCCTAAATTGCGCTACCCAGAGCGTCTTACGCCAGAAGAAAAGGAGAAATGTCAGAAGGAAGGCCGGTGCTTCCGCTGTCAGAAGCAAGGACACATGTCCCGTTTCTGCCCGTTGAAGGGAGCTAATCGCCCCGCACGAGCCAACGAAGCTACAGCAATGCCAGAACCACCAAAGAAACATACTGCTAAAACCCTCGACCCAGTTGTCATCAACGAAGCCACACTCCAAGCGCAGATCCTCTCGCTGAGCAAAACCACGAGACAAAACATGATCGCGTCTCTACTCCTCGAAGGAGATGTTGAAGAGCTTACCGACGACGAAAGTTCCAGCATCAATGCCATTACCAGTACGTCTACCTCCGCCCTCGCCATCGCCGTACCTATCACCGGTCGCGATCGGATGGAGACGATCCCCATGTTGCTCGATTCAGGCGCCAGCGACAATTTCATCGACTATCGCGTCGTGGGACAGCTCAAACTCGATATGGAAGGAGTACCCACTAGAGAAGTACTAATGTTGACGGAACGGTCAACCAAGGAGGAGGATTGACACGCAAATGTACCTTAGTGTATCAGCAAGGCTCTCACGAATCGACAGTTTCACTCTACGTGACAGACCTTGGGCGACCTAGAGCTATCTTTGGCTATCCCTGGTTCCAAACATACCAGCCTGAGATAGCTTGGAGCAATGGAAAGCTTATCGGTGAAGCTATACGATTGGCCAGAAGAAGAGTTACAGAAATCGCCACCATCACGCAGCAGTGGGCAATACAAGCGGGCACACAAACCAATGACGTCCAACTCCCAGAAGCTTATTAAGCCCACGCTATTGTATTCTCGGAAGAAGCCGCCAAACGATTCCCACCGGCCCGAGAAGACGATCACGCCATCCGGCTCAAACCCGGGGCGCCCGATACGTTGCCCTGTAAAATCTATCCGTTAAATCCCACGGAATTGACACACTTGGACGAATTCTTGCAGGAACACCTGGCCAAAGGATATATATGCGAGTCGAAATCTCCATACACATCGTCGTTCTTCTTTATCAAAAAAAAGGACAGCAAACTCTGACCCATGCAAGATTACAAAGCACTGAATGCGCTCACGGTACGCGACGAATACCTGATACCATTGATCTCAAACATCTTGGACTCGCTCGGCGATAAAACCCTCTTCACCAAATTTGACATATGGTGGGGGTACAATAATATTCATGTAAAAGAAGAAGATAGCTGGAAAGCGGCGTTCAAAACCCCACATGGTACTTTCAAGCCGCTCGTCATGTACTTTGGAATGACTAACTCGCCCGCAACCTTCATGTGAGCGATGTTCCGTCTATTCTGCGTCCTGCTAAACCGCTTCCCAGGCGAACACTACGTCTATATGGACCACATTCTTATCACTACCACTCTGGACTATGAACACCATCGCCTCATAGTCAACCTCATCCTAGCTACTTTAGCGGCAGAAAGCTACTTCCTCAAGCTCTCCAAATGCGAGTTCGAGAAACGCGAAATCAACTACCTGGGTATGACTATTAGCGAAGGGTCCATTCGCATGGGCGACGACAAGGTCATAGGGCTCCGCAACTGGCCCCGAGAATTAACGTCGGTACGGCAAGTGCGTAGCATCCTTGGCGTACTAAACTACCAACGCCTGTTCATCCCAGGCTTCGTGGCAATGGCCCGCCCCCTGAACGCACTCTTAAAGAAAGACGTCACTTTCGCATGGACACCCAACGCACTAACGCGCTCGACAGTCTCATCACCGTTGCCTGCTCTCGTCCAGCTTTGGCCCAGCCGGACGCCGCTCGGCCGTACAAACTGCAAACGGACGCCTCGGCATACGCACTGGGGGCAATCCTTACCCAGGCAGATGCGAGGGGTAAGCCGCAGGTGGTGGGCCACTTCTCGCAATCCCTCACATCGGCAGAGCGGAACTATGATGTCTACGATCGCGAGTTCCTCGGACTGGTGCGTGGGCTCGAACACTGGCGACATCTCCTCGTTGGCGCAAAACTCCCGGTCACTGTTTACATCGACCATGCCAACCTGCTCTACTACCGTCAGCCGCAGCGCATCAACCGTTGCGTCGCCCGCCTTGTCAACCTCCTTGCCGACTACGATTTGCGCCTCATTCACCGCCTGGGGGCCCTCCTTCAGGCGGACGCTCTCTCTTGTCACCCGGTTCACACCCCTGATGTCGTGGATAACACCGACATCACGGTCCTCCACCCCGACCTGTTCATCGCTGCTGCATCTCTGACACTGACCCTCGACGATCGCTGCCGTCTCGCCCAGTCGAACCACCGGTCGGCCCTCGAACTGCTGGCGCAACGCACTCACCTAGTCCTGTCTGACAGCCTTTTTTGGCGCGATTCCCGCTTGGTCATTGTGGAAGATGTTGACCTTAAGCGGGGGGTAATTTCACTCTTTCACGACTCACCAACGGCTGGACATCCAGGAATCGCAAAAACCCTGCAACTGGTCCAGGTACACTACTGGTGGCCACGAATGAAAAACAACGTAGAAGAATACGTCAAAGGCTGCGCCCTCTGCCAGAGTACGAAAGTGCTCCCGGGCAGACTGAGACCACCGCTCATCCCCATCAGCCATAATCATGCGCAGCCCCCGTTTACGGTAATTGCACTAGATTTCATTACAAAGCTGCCGGCCTCGCGAGGATATGACATGATTCTCACAATCACCGATCAAGCATGCTCGAAAGCAAGCATCTTTATCCCCTGCAACAAGACGATTACAGCGGAATTAGTCGCCTACAAGTATACGAAATACATCCTACCCCACTACGGACTCCCACGACAGGTAATATCAGATCGAGACCCACGGTTTACCGCCCACGTCATGCGAGAAATGTGCACAAAGCTCAACATCCAGCAGAACATCAGCATGGCGTACCATCCGCAAACTGACGGGCAATCCGAATGCACGAACCAACGCCTTGAGAAATACCTGCGGATATATGTTAACTATCAGCAGGACGACTGGGCAGATTGGCTCCCAATAGTGCAATACGCGCTCAATAGCTGGCGATTGGATACCACCCGCGTCGCCCCGTTCGACCTGTTAATCGGGTTTATCCCCATGGTACACCAGCCGCAGACTACAGACTCGAATGTCCCCACCACTACTGCCAGGCTCGAACAGCTCCAAAAAGCCAGAGTCGCAGCCCACAAAGCGATGACATGAGCGCAAGCTTCTTGGGTAAAAGAGACGAGATACTCACCTTATCAGATGGGAGACAAGGTCTGGCTCGACGCCACGAATCTGCGCACGACCCAGCCCACCGCGAAGCTTGCCCCAAAGAGGTACGGCCCCTTTACGATAGCCAAGAAGCTGTCTGACGTGACGTATCAACTTGTCATCCCAAAAACGTAGAGGGTGCATGACGTCTTCCACGTCAGTCCGCTGACACCGTATAGGGAAACAGCGCTCCACAGGACTAATTACACAGAACTAGCCCTGGAACTTATAGACAGAGAAGAAGAATGGGAAGTCGAGGCGATAATGGGCGAACGACGCCACGGACGTGGCAAGGTCCGCACAATACCTCGTGCGATGGAAGGGGTTCTCGCCAGCACATGACAGTTGGGAAAAGGCGGCTGACGTCCACGCCCCAGACAAGATAAAAGACTACAGGGATAGTCGAGCAGCTAACATGGCAGAAATCACCAGTCTTGAACTCTACTCTCACCATGGCAGTCATCCCCGCTCCGCTGGGACCACGCGCGTTCCCTGCAGTCTGCAACAATGAGCTCACCCCCACCATCATTCAAGAAATTGAAGAACAGGTATACGCCTGGGCTCATGTTGGGGCCACGTATGATGCCCGAGCCAACACCCCCACCACTCGAGAGGACATGTGGGGGCATAGTATGTATCTTGACGATGACGGTTTGCACGTGCAAGTATCTCAGACATGAACTTGTCGACGAAATCGCCTTCGGTATGAGGCCACACAGCGATTACGTGAGGAAGAACACGTATGGGAGGTACAAGCTGGAGACGCCCAGAACATCATACTGGGTGGAGATGCACTCGCCCACGGTGAACTCATTGACCTTGGTCTGCCAGAGGCCGATATCAACGATGATGACGCGGTTCCGGGCAGCGGGTGGAGACGCGCCCTCGCCGACGAACCATACCCCATGGACATCCCGCTCGTGGGAGGAGGCCGTGGGCACACATGATACCTCCGGTTCACGCTCGACGTAGAAGGTAGACCCACGGTCCTTGGGTCAGAAGGTGCGGGTCAGCCCGCGTACAGCAGCGGGCTCTACGCTCGCCCATACCCGCGAGAACAACACACGCCCGACGATGACAGTCTCGCCCTATACGACTCGCACCACACGTCGCGCCACGACATCGACCTAGCCCTTGCACGCCTCGGCAACCCGGGAGTCTGCGCGGAAGTCCTCCAGTACCACGGATCGGCGTGACAAAAGGAACAATTACTCGGACAAATGAGGGACTTAGAACGGCGATGGACTGACTGGGTGGGAAGAGCGTAAGGCGTGGACCAACGCCTGAGGGAGGTGAACGTCCCGTTGCGGCTCACGGCGTTCCTACCCGACCCGCTTCCCAGTCTACTCACGTGAGTTGCGCTGAACTACGAGCCCAATTTAGACATCTGCATCATGGCGCATGCCAATGTGGACGACGGCCCCCTCATCATCCCACTACCGGTACCTCCCGTCCCATCGCCACCTCAGCCGCTACCGCCCGCGCCACCGAACGTAGTCGAGCAGCCGCGTCTTGCGGGCGAGGCACAAGCATACGAAAACCCCCCATGCGCTTATTGCGCATCCGCAGAGCATCTATTGTTCGAGTGCTGCGCGCCACATGGGAGATGCGTGACTGAGGCATGATGTATAGTTCCTATGACACATGTCCACCGTCATTCATACTGCGCCTGGCAAGAGTGCGTTGCCTCACTTCCGCTCCCTGCACCCCCGGTAGAACCACCTTGTCACTGCTACCCCCTTCGTCCTACTCCATACCGCCGCCGAGGGTCCACACTGGCGCGATCCATGGGCCCTCCATGCAGCCCCCCACGTACACCACGCGACTCAGGGGATACATCAACCACGTACATATCGCACTCTCGCCCACAGACGGCCCGACCTCGCAACTCGTCACCGTCCGACACGGACGACAATCGCATCAACTGGCACCGATATCAAAGCCACATCGACGGCTGAAGAAGTCATTCGAGACAAACGCGGCAAGAGGGGGGTGTATGTCACGATCACGTGATATGCCACGTCACCAGGTCTTCGGCTTCTTGGTAATTGGACTGACACGTTTCGGACAGCGCAACATGCCAGCGAGGGCTTGTCTCGCTGGCGCAGTCATGTTGGCTCGCATATTGGTACACGAAAATTGTAGTAAACCCTCAGTCTTTTGTACAACCTGTATAAATACAGAGTAGACTAGCTTGTATTCAGTAGCTAGTCTTTGAATCATTCTTGACTCGAATCCTGTTCTCCTCTGCTTCCCTTTATACAAGGAAGTACTCCTACCCTCTGCCCGAGCCCTTCTCGACGACTTCTCGAAGTCATCTCAAAGCTCTCGGTTAAATCCCAATCAGCGCCCTTTGGGTCGACGACCCGTCAAGGTCGTAACAACAGAGGAGTTCACCGATCAAGAGAAGCATGATGTGGTACAGGAACTCACCAACAAATGGAACGCGGTCAGAACACGCAGCACCTCTACCGACCTGGCCATCGAGGCAGGACAATTCACGGGCATCACAGAGATTCCGGAAGAATATGCGGACTTCGCAAAGGTGTTCAGTGAAGAGGAATCCCATCGATTTCCACCCTCACGGCCGTGGGACCACGCCATCGAGTTCAAAAAGGACGTGCCCGACACCATTGACTGCAAGATCTACCCTATGTTGCGCAATGAGGATATAGCCCTCCGACAGTTCCTAGACGAGCAACTAGAGAAGGGGTACATCCGACCATCGAAATCCCCCTACGCCTCACCCTTCTTCTTTGTCAAGAAGAAAGATGGCAAGCTGCGACCTGTTCAGGACTACCGAAAAATCAACTCTTTCACAGTGTGTAACCAATACCCCCTCCCGCTCATCCAAGAACTCATCACGGACCTGGGGAACACGGACATTTACACCAAACTTGACGTCCGCTGGGGGTATAACAATGTCCAAATCAAGCCTGGCGACAAGGAGAAGGCAGCCTTCAAAGCCCGCCACGGGTTCTTCGAACCACTCGTCATGTACTTTGGCCTCACGAACTCGCCGGCCACGTTCCAAGAAATGATGGACTACCTCTGTGGCCCCACTATCCTCAAACACGAGCCACTGGGCACCACCATCTGAGTGTATATGGACGACATTGGCATCGCCTCTCGCAGCAGCCGTGCGGGCCATATCACAGCTGTACGTGACATACTCCAAATCGCGAAGGACAATGACTTGTACTTCAAGCCAGAAAAATGCGTCTTTGGCGCTCCCTCAATCAATTACCTGGGGGTAATCCTTGAAAAGGGGTGACTTGTATGGACCCCATCAAGGTTGCCGGTATCCGCAACTGGCTGACCCCCACAACGGTAAAACAGGTCTGCTCCTTCCTGGGCTTCTGCAACTTTTACCGCCTCTTCATCCGAGGCTTCGCCACACACGCCCGACCACTGAACAGACTAACACGAAAAGACGCAGAGTGGCAATGGGGACAGGAAGAGGACACCGACTTCACCACACTCAAGACCCTGGTAATGACCGAGCCAGTACTAGCTCAACCAGACCTCGCAAAGCAGTTCGAGCTAGAGGTAGATGCATCAGGGTTCGCGGTAGGTGCCGTCCTCCTACAGCGCAAAGAGGACGGCAAACTACACCCCCTAGGTTACTACTCTGCAACACTCAACGAAGCAGAACGGAACTACGACATCTACGACCTCGAGCTGTTAGCCATCGTCAAAGCCTTCTGCCACTGGCGACCCCTACTTGCAGGCTCCCCACATAAAACCAAAGTATTCTCCGACCACCTCAACCTACAGTACTGGCGATCCCCACAACGGATAAGCAGACGCATCGCATGGGAAGTACTAGAACTATTCGAGTACGACTTCGAAATTCACCACATCAAAGGCACAGCAAATGGAAGAGCAGACGCGCTGTCCCGGAGACCAGACTACAACCAAGGAGACAATGACAACAAAGACGTAGTGGTCTTACCTGATGCCCTCTTCGTACGAGCCACACAAGTTGAGACAGTCATGCCGACCACCCTGACAATAGAACCTGGAGACATGGAACGACCAGACGCAATGTATCGCCAGGGTGGAGGGTTGGATAACAGGAGGCAGAGATTCTGACAACTTTTTCCCACACCCTGCCTCGATCACATTAGTGCCTCATGGTGCCTCATTTACCACCTGTGTCCTTGTCCGGCTTCCTCTGAGTAGGTGCCATTCTAGACTGAGTTATTTTTCTCGGACTATTTACTCTTGTTTAGCACAATCTTTTGATTACATCATGTCTTACTTACTTTTGTACCTACGATTGTAGACCGGCTTTGTACTAGTTTACTGCTCTGGAATACAAATTCTTTCAAAAAAAAAAAAAAAAGAACATGTAACAATAGCCAAGATTCAGTCATTGTTCTCCGTCCGTCTCCGTCCATGATGCCCTCCTTCGTGAACTGAAAGTTTTTACCCTTCCATATCTCATTTTCATACTTTCTGCGTTTGAGGCTGATGTCTGTTACAACATATATGGACATTTTCTCTATTTTAGATGTTGAGCTTTCCGCACGTTATACATGGATGCCCAACATCGACTCCTTGGACTTCATCAATGACCCTGTCGAGACTGGCCCTTACCACAACCAAGATCCTCAGCAAATCAGGTGCCCCAATGTTGGTCTATACGCACTAACGTTGTCACACAAGAATCAAATCTATCTGGAATATGAAAATCGCCTTTGCAGTATTCTGGATATGCTCGAATCACTGGACGCCACCGATGGGAAGGAGAGCATGGAGGACCGTGTCCTTCAAGAGTTGATCAGGATAAATAGATTAAAGGGACTCGAGTGGTCCAGTCGACACAGTAAGCAAGGTGTCAATGGTGCAATGGTCAACACAGGTGTGTTTGTGCCCCTGCTCGGAGTTGCTGTTTTGACAATGCCTCAGAAAGCTACTTTGTCACGAGACATCCCCAGAATCCAACACCCCATGCTATCTACATGACGACTTTGGTCATGTATGTTCTATATCATCTTCCCCATTGCGGCACAGCTGTCCTGCTTGCTGGCATGAGGAGCATTTTGAAGAGTCAAGCTTCACTTTGTTCCTTGGCGAGTGAAGTGCCGATAGACCCACAAAAGCTCCTATTAACATATGACCTTGATCCTGTCACCCAGAGCTATGTTTGTTGCCCTTTGTGCTATTTTCTCTATGAATACTTTCTCGCTAGGACAAGGAAGAGGAAAGCGCCTGTTTCTTCCAACAAACATCATGACACCACCAAGAAGGCCGGCAGAAAAATGGCAGAAGACGTGCAGCTTGTTGTCTCCATTCCGACTCACTGTACACACCATCAGGTTCGCGCAAGCCCCACCTGTGGCGAGCCCTTATTTGAGACTGTTATCATCAATGCCAAGGCGCATACTGTTCCTCTATGCAAGTATGAGGTGCAAGATTTGAAGCAGTGGGTTGGGCGGCTGTTTTCCAGACCCACTATCAAAGAACACGTGTTCAAAGCCTTTCACAGATCTCGCAAAGAATACATGGAGGACATGTGGGATGCAGGACACTTGTGTAAGATTCTCCTGAAAAAAGGTGAATGGTTTCTCCCAGGACCAGCAAGTGAGATGCACCTAGTGTTTTCATTCTCAATGGATAGCTTTAACCAATATCATATGAAAGAAGCCAAGAAAACTGTCTTGTCAACTGCCATATGGCTGGTCTTGCTTAATCTCCCCTCTCATCTGCGATACCATCCTGAAAACATGTTCCTCGCTGGTGTAATTCCTGGACCGAGGAAACCCTCACTTTCTGACATCAATCACAGTCTCAAACTTTTGGTCAACATCCTACTGGAGTTCTTCGATCCTGGTGTTTTGTATTCTTGAACAGCAAGACACGAACAAGGTTGTCGAGTTCGGGCAATACTTGTTCCAGTTGTCTCAGATATACTGGCTGCGCGACAGGCTGGTGGTTTTGCTAGCCCCACTGCAACCTACTTCTGCATGCGCTGCAACTTGAAGGTGCAAGATATTGAAAATATAGACAAGCATAGTTGGCCACCACGAGACATTGTTGAACATGTCAAAGTTGCGAATCAATGGCGCAATGCAGGGAGCCATGACAAACAGAATGTGATTTTCTGATTTGCCAGCATTAGGTGGTCCCCGCTCCTTCAGTTGCCCTATTGGAACCCCATCCTGTTTACCGCCATCGAACCCATGCATGTCTTTGATGCCGGGCTCTTCCAGACTCACTGCTGGCAGGTTTGGGGCATTGACATATCCAATCCAGGTGGTGATGGGACTAGTGTTTAAAAGTCCAGATATCTAAACTGCAAAAAACTGCAACTGGACCGGACTGAAACTGATCAAAAACGGACTTGCAGTTGCAGTTCTCCAAATTTGGGAATGTGACCGGTTCCGGTTCACTGGAATTTGGTGCCACCCAGAACCACACAAAACCAGCTCGGGTTGGGCTCAACCAGTCTTTGCTGGGTCGGTTATCACAACCGGACCTCCGGACCTTCTGACACGTCACAGGTTGTTACATATCATGTGAACCCTATCCACGACGACTTGCCTTGACCACCACCACTGTCTAGGGCCCCATGCGACAACGCAGCCACGCCGGGTGTGCTTCAACATTACCCGGATGGATGTCATCAACATGACAGCGCGACTACGACAGCATTGGCCACGACAATGCTAGCTCCGACGACGAGGGCGATGGCCACAGTTGGTGGTCAGCCAACACCAACCACCCCCGCTGCCACCACCGCGCTGACAACAACAGCTCAACATGCAATCACCACGGCACCACAACGATGATATCGGCCACCACGGCGTGGCCACAATGACGAGGGCAATCGCAAGACTGCAACTGCTGCCACCACCATGCCAACAACAACGACTATGACAACAACTCAAGAACTCAAGCTACAACTATGGCAACAACAACAACCTGGACAACGATGGCGACGACAAGACAATGGCATCGGCCATGACAATGCAGCTGCGACGACTGATGACGATGAGGGAGCTGCCGCCATCACCACACCAACAGTGACTGCGACAACAACACAAGGGCTCAAGTTGTGACGACCACGACCATGACCTGGACAACAATGGCGATGACAACACAATCACTGCAGCAAATCGCACTTTCATGTGCTTCTTTTTTCTTTTCTGTCAACAACCCATTGTAGCTACCATGTATGTAGTAGTTGTAGTGTTCAAAATATACTAGAATTATTGAGAATGGCTGCAGTTGTAATGCAGTTCAAGTTGACCCTTGGTCAGTTGTGACTGACCCAAAAAGAGTCGACTCAGACCGAGAGAGTCAGTCTTGGTGAAACACTGCAACCGGCAACAACCAGTTGTTGCCAGTTCAGTCCAGTTTAGGGCAAATGGGGTAAAATTGAAAACCAGTTCCAGTCCGGTTTATCCAAATTAGGGCAAAAAACCGGACCAAGTCAGACTTTCAAACACTAGATGGGATGGTGTCATTCACGACCGCTAGAACAATTTCGAGACCTCCAGACGCCAAGTTGGAGAAGTGGTATGAGGTCATACGTGTGGCCGGAGATCTGGAGCGTCTTCGGGACCAACTTCATGGAAGGGACTGCGCCCGTGACACCCTCTGGCACATCTAAGGTGTGACACGGGTACAGGTAACACCGTGGGTATTTGGTCACAGGTATGGACAGGTACGGGTACGGGTATGGAATTATCATACCCGTGCAATACCGTACCCGTATGACACGGGTATGGGTAAGACCGTGGAATTATCATACCTGCACAATACCGTACCCATGGCTGGGTTTTTTGTGTTTACTCAGTGATCATTTATCAAGAATGTGTTTATTTTATTACTTCTGTTGGATCAATCTCACGGCAAAGTCTAATTGAGGTTGCTTGCTATTGTATCCGTCCCAACTCAGCCCGTGAGAATTTGTTCTTTCACCCAATCTATCCAACCATCCCACTTGGAGGTCCGAGCGCACGTATTTCCAGACTACAGCCCCCATGAGTCTATACAGTCTCATTGAGGTGAACGGAAAAAAAACATTCATCGAGATCTGGCTCGGTCATTTGAACGTGAGAACATACATATTCATATACTTTCTTCACCCAACCAATGCCTCCCCGTCCGACAAAGTCAGCAACATCAACATGTTTGTCATTCAAATCTCCATCACCCTCAGCAAAACATTGTGAAAAGGGCACCAAGCGCATCAAGAAAGGCACCGGCGCGGTTGCTCGACGTCTCAAGTGGGCCAAACGCACTCTCTCTAGTGTTTCGTCTCCGTTTGGTAGTGAAGAGGAGGATGACTCAACTACTGAAGATCAAGCCAGTGTCAAGACCAACCAGGAGGTTATCAGGGTTGGGTCAGACGACAACGACCTGGACAACCTTGAAAAGGACCTTGGTAGGATCAGCTTTTTATTCTTCCGTCACAATCTCATTCCTTTCGTTCGTAGCAGCAGCCAAGGAAACCTGGAGGTCCTCGGTATATTCCTTCTTCAAACCTGATGTGAAGGTTGAGATGCACAAGGGGCGCGTTTCTCACTTCTTTACCTGTTTGGCGAAGAAATGCAAGACTGAAGCACGAGGTGTCCAGCGCTATCAAGACAAAGGTGACAAGTCCTCAACTGCCAACCTCCGGCACCATGCCGTTTGCTGCTTCGGTGCAGATGTTGTCAATGCCGCTGTAAAGGGGGATGATTCAGTGAGCCGGAGTGGGAGTATCTTTGGTGCTTTTGCCCATCAAGGACAACGCCCGGTTACATACTCCCATCGTGCGCACTCAAGCTCTGAGTTCCGGTATGTTCACAACTGTTTGATTGCCTTCTTCAACTTATGTGCATCAGTGCCCAGATCGTGAAGTGGGTAGCGGAGAGTAATCGTCCAGCAAACATCGCCTCTGACCCTGAGCTCATCAACCTCCTTACGACTGGGCACTCCCACCTCAAGGTCCCATCTCCGAACACCATTCGACGTGATGTCAAGGCCGCTTATCTCAAGTGCCGCGAACGTATCACCAAACTCCTTCGAGAATACCCTGGACGTGTCCATTTCGCAACAGACGCATGGACATCGACAAACCACCACACGTTTGTTGCTTGGACCGTGCACCTCGAACACAGTGGTGCCATGTTGGCCTTTTTACTCGACATTATTGAAGTCCCTGAGTCTCACACTGGCGTGGCATTGGCAAAGGCATTTCAGAAGATGCTTGAGACATTTGGGCTCCAACACCGGGTACGTTCACAACATCTAATGACACACTCTTGAGCTTATCACTTCTACAGATCCTTGCCATGAATGCCGACAATGCGACATCAAATGACACGCAAGGGGACGCTCTTGCACGCATGTCCAATTCCTTTGTGCCAGAGCACCGTGTCCGTTGCTTCAACCACACCTTGCAACTCTCCGCAAAAACTCTTCTTCGTCCTTTCAATGCCGGGTTAGGGAAGCAAGCCGAGGATGGTGACAACAATGACGTTGATGATATCTTGGTCTTGGATGGTGGTGACGATGAAGATGACGAAGATGACGAAGACGATGAGGACAACAAGGACGACGGCGACCTGCAAGTTCCAGATGCAGATGACATTGACGACGGTATCGATGAGTTGGATGCACTGGATGCAGATGAACGTGAAGACATTATGACCGATACAACTGCTATCCGTGAAATGGTAACTAAGATTTGCCGACTTTCTTTCACGGTTGTACGATTGACCACCATCGCCCTCCCTGCATGGTGTCGCTATTGCAAAGAATCCAAGCTCAAGCCATGTATCCTCCCTCGCGATGTCGTCACTCGTTGGAACTCCACATATGATATGCTTGACTTTGCAATCCAATATCGCACCGTCGTTGACGCCATGACAGCTGACAAGACACTCAAGTTCCAGAAGTTTGAGCTGGAAACAGAGGAGTGGGCTATCGCAGAGGATCTTGTTGCGATCTTACTCCAGTACAAGAACGCGACACTATTTTTCTCCCAAGACTCTGCAAGCGTTGCCGCTGTCATTCCTGCTATGGACCGGATATCAAGTCACCTCAACTACCAAACCGGGAAGGCTTACCACCCTTCCCTTGTAGTGGCCATGAAGCTTGCACGCAAGAAAATGGACCGCTACTATTCACTTACTGACTCGTCTACAGTATACCACATTGCGATGGTCCTACACCCCGGGATGAAGCTCAAGTATTTCCGCAATCAGAAGTGGGAGGAAGAATGGGTCGAAGAAGCAGAATGTCTCGTCCGAGAGGAGTATGTCGCAAAGTACGAGAAGGCAGTCGACGAATCCAACACCAAGCCCACAAAGTCAAACGCGAAGGACAGCGGGTTTGCGTCCTTTGGTGACCTTTCTGTCGCCACTGCCCCTCGTGCAAGCGAGATCCAGGAATACCTCAACCTCCCAGTTGAAAACGTCCAGGACCTGTTGAAGTGGTGGGCCAACAACTGACACATCTATCCAACACTTCATCGCATGGCCCTGGACTACCTGAGCATTCCCGGTAAGTGTACTGTATGGTTACATGACGACAATCGGACTGATACATTGACCAGCCACATCGACCTCTGTCGAACGTGTGTTCTCACAAGGCTGTCACCTTCTTCCCTTCACTCGCAACAACCTTTCACCCTCCTCAATTCGGGTGTTTCTCTGCTTCGGTTCATGGGCACGTCGTGGTCTTGTGGTCTTTGAGGATGTTGTAGCTGCTGTATCAGCAAAGAAAATACCTAAATAGGTCGTTTAGAACTGTTATCTAAAAGCTTTGAATTGAGAACAGGTTTTATGTGTGGTCTACGCCTGTGGTTTTATAACTATACCCACAGTTTTCTGACTCGACCCGTGGTTTTCTGACCTCACCCGTGGTTTTATAACATACCCGCGGTTCAATGTATGTACCCGTAATCTGCTGCGGTGTTACCGTACCCTTAACCATACAGGTACGGTGTTCAGGGGTACGGGTACGGGTACAACAAAAAAAACCCGGGGGTTACCTGTGTCACGCCTTAGGCACATCTGCAGTGATCCAACTTGTGTCGTGCAGGTAATAAGTTGCAATTAGCTAAGGCCATCGTCGATTGGGTAAGTGTCTTCGTGCCCTTTAATGAACGAAATTGGTGACCAGCGTTGGACACAGCGCAAGGATACGCCTCCTGATATGATCAAGCTACCTACTATCCATCCCACTGATCAAAGACGTCACACCATTTCCACGCCTTTTCCCACTTCTGGAACAGATGTCAAATTTGCCTGTAAGGGGAGCATTACTACCGATGACTCAGTATGTTGCCAGCATGACTGAATCATGTACTCAACCCGATCGTCTCTTAGGCCACATCAAATTGCTGTCTGAGTTATGACAGAGTCCCCTCGGAGGATGAACAGAAAGCTGTAGACAAGTGCGTTCAACAACTTGTCGATCGTGCTGCTCGTAATACCATGTTGCAAGCCAAAAAAACTGTGCTTCAATTTGTCTGTCGGGATTACTGCCAAATGTCTTCTGAAGAGCTGAATAACCTTTGCAACAAAGAAGAATTGTATGCCACGGCTGCAGCTTGGGTGCATATGCAATGTGCTGCATTGAATCGCCGGGTCTCATATCCAGTTAGGTAGAATCAAATGTCCTTCCTGAAGATAATCCCAGCGAGAAGAAAAAGGTCTCCCCCAGCAATGGTGCAGTACTTGGCAAGGACGTGATGGAGGCTGTTTGGGCAGACATGGCTCTCACCAAACTCTTGTCTTGGGTCACAGAGGCCCCTTCAAATTGGGGAACTGCAGGATGGGGCAAACTCAGCGCAAACAACTGGAGAGTCATTTGTACTGTCCGCCTCCCTATCACATTAATCAGACTCTGGGGAGGAGATGACCTACCTAACAACCAGAAAGCCATGTTAGAGAACTTCATGGATCTAGTGCATGCCGTTCAGACCACAAATCTGCACTCCATCTCTCGAAAAGAGATTGAGCTGTATGAACACTACATCTTTCGTTACATGGCATCATTCAAATCATTGTACAAGCTTGCAAAGGTGAAACCCATCCACCATGCTGCCTTGCACTATGGCAACATCCTCCGGGGGTTTGGGCCCACACACACACACACAGTGCCGCATTCTACGAGCAGTACATCCACTCTATGCAGAGCAAGAACCACAACATGAAACTGGGTTTGTCATTTGATTCCAGATCTATCCTCATCTCAGTACTTAATACTTCAGGTGAGCTCGAATTAACGTTCGTGTGTAGCTCCATAAGGGAGGCAAATTTGAAGGCACTACTCGAAGATGACAGTGAGGTGCGCTCACGTGTTGGTGACCTCGTGGAAGTATACAAGGGCATTCTTGCCGAGGATGCTCACAGGACGTGCTTGGCCCATATGATCGACGCGGTGCACCTCACACAGAAAACAGCAGACATTGCTTATGATGGAAATAGTCTGTATGAATCAAGCCTTCCTGATGCCATCCTAGCAGCATTCAGACAATTCTTACATTGCAAATACCCAGGACTTAGGGAAGAGGATGCCGCAGGGGGTTCTTCCACTCCTGTTGCATCTCCCAAAGCTAAGGTGCTGGACAGGTTCTCCCTCTGTGGTGTTCAATACTCTACAGCAAGCCGTCAGGCATGTGACAGCCATGTATTTTTCCAATCTCCCCACATCGGGTCGGAGATGTCGAAGCCAGAGCTGGGCCAGATAACACATATCTTCCTTCGTCCCCACGTTCTAGCTGCGCACCGTTCTGTTTCTCCAGGTCAACTCCACAACCCACCCGTCTACATCTCTGTGTGGCCCTACGCTTCTCTTCAACCCACTCCAGAGTCAGAGCTTGGAAATATAGACCAAATGTATAGACGATTTGGTTTTGCGGGTGGTTTTTTGTACAGGAACAATTTTGCGCCACATATCATCATTGAACCATCAAATATTATCTCTCATGTTGCAGTAACACCTCTCAAAATCGGTGGACATAGAGTGGTACATATTCTTCCTATGGATCAGGTACGTTTCACCAAAATTCCAAATAAAACTCATGGAGAAGCATTTTGAACCACCAGCTCATGCAGACATCCTTAATGCACGTGCAAGACAAAGACTTAGATGACCACACAAGTCAGTGAAGCTGCACAATAGTCGAAGACGAACGCAGGTGTGACTAAGGTTGAAGATTTCTAGTTCAGGCAAGCAAAGGGAGTTTTGCAAAATTAGTAGAGCGCGATTCGGACAGTCTCATATAGATACAAGCACAATACTACTTTTAAGACAATCCAGTACAATTCGAAAGTAAGGCATTCAACCACAAAGAAGACTGTCAGTGACACTCACGGAGCTGCCTTTTACGAACGATATATCCTTCTTTTCCATTGTCCTTAACTTTTTTTGCAGATTCTGAATGTGCGACCTCCTGATCGTGACGATGAGAACCGTCATCGTCTCCCTCATAGAGGAGAATAATGGTGTCAATTGCGAGTCAGAACGAACGGTTTATATACATACGAGCCAGTACTAGTGGTGTCAGGTGGATGCAAATGGTCATCAGGTTGCAAATTTTAAAAAACACCTCAGATCACCCTCTTCCCATGGTCTGTTCTTCCCAAAAAAAAATGCAGTAGATACAGTAGAATCTATAGATATGAGATCATAACAAAAAAAAAAATCTATTAAGAATTCTGACTACAGTGTGACAAGGAAGAGAGGGTAGTCATGAAAAGTAAAGACCCAGACCACCAGATCTCAACTGTAACGTCTCCACTGACGCTTGTCCGACTTGGACACGTAAGGGCGTTCTTCGACTTCGCGAGTTGCGTCTGGTTTCGGAGTTCGAAGGTTTTCCCACGGTCACGTGACCGCGCTTCTCAGGATGTCGACTTTGAGGGAGAAAGAGGGAAGAATAAAGGGAGCGACTGAGGGTGGAGGGTACAATGCTTATAACTTCCAGGGAGACCCGTGTCCGGTTCAAATCCCCTTAAGAGTAAGGTGCAGAGGAGAGGAGAAGGTGGTGGATTGAAGAAGACCAAGTTGGCGTTACTTGGTCTTCCCTGAACTCTATATATACATGAGAGTGAAGTTTTGAAACTCCTCTTGAATCCGTACTACAACTAGCAATAATAGCTCGAACCCTATTACTACTCCAGCCACATGACTTGTACGCTTACTGAGATCTGTCCATGACTCATTACAACTTACTAATGGGGTCATCACCGTATAGTAAGCGTCCACTTCCGATCGATCTGTGACATCAACAATCTTGGTAAATGACATGCAGATCTGTTGGAATAGACTGTTATAATAGACTAATGAGAGCACCTGTGATAAATTTGGGGTGATACTGTGCACGCGATAGAGTTGTAGAAGGTAATCTCACCTTGGGGGTCTCTTGGAGTGACAGGAGGAGTGACTAATTCAAGCACCTCTTCGACATACAGTGGCAATCAAAAGTATTGCACAGTCATGTGACTAATTTTGTATCGCCTCGCACTTCTCGGATATTAACATACTGGAGTAATAAATGCTTGTACATTGTGCCCTTGGATGTAAAAGACCCTAAACCAATGACCAATAGCCAGAAAATGTGCATTTGAAACAGCCAAAGTCAGATTGCCGGAAAGATTGTGTGCAGTACTTTTGAACATGAGGCCCGTTTATGTTTCTACATAAATACTGGCTAGAGATACCACGGAAATTCAGTTCCAACTCATTGTCACTCCTTTATACTATGGTCTACACCTCCCCAAGCAAGGTTGCTCGGATCGTTGAGCTCAAGAATATCGGCCAATCCGATTATGAGATTGCACATCGGTTCAACCTCCATCGCACCACCATCCCCCGCCTCATCAAACGTTTTGCGGAATCTGGTGATCCTTATTTTCGGAAACACAAGCCTGGTCGCCCCCGCAAGCTCCAGGAGCGTGATGCTTGCCATGGCGCCATTCTACTTGTTCGCACGGAGGCTGCCAATGTTGCCAAACTCACCAAATTAGCCTTCCCTCATGTCTCTCGCCCTACAGTTTCCAGGGCACTACACCAGTACGGACTCATCTCACGTGTTCGTAGGTCCAAACCCTGGATTTCCCCAGCCAATGTGGCCAAGCGCAAGGCATGGGCAGCTGCGCACGCTGACTGGACTGTTGAGGACTGGAAACAGGTCATTTTTTCAGACGAGTCCAAGTTCATGCTATTCAAGTCAGATGGCCGTCAATATTGCTGGATGAAGCCTGGACAGGCACTAGATCCTCGTTTTACGAAGAAAACAATCAAACATGGAGGCGGAAATGTGATGGTGTGGGGCTGCATCACCAGGGAGGGGATGGGACGGCTTCATCGCATTGAGGGAATCATGAATGGTCCCGGGTATGTTGATTTCCTCCAACAAAGTCTTCTGGGCACTCTCAAGGACCAAAAACTGAAGAAAACGGGCAAGGACAAGGTCATCTTCCAGCAAGACAACGATCCCAAACACACTTCGCACGTTGCAAGGGACTGGTTCCAAAATAGGAAGGTCACTGTTCTCCCTTGGCCGCCTTCCTCCCCGGACATGAACATCATCGAGCATGTCTGGGATCAATTGGACCACCTTATTCGTGCTCGGAACCCTCTTCCCCACAACAGGAATGAGATGTGGGAGGCCCTTCAGGAAGAGTGGAGCAACTTTCCAAAGGAGGCCCTTGACAAGCTGTATGAAAGCATGCCCCACCGTATTGCTGCTCTGAAGGAGGCTCGGGGTCACCATACCAAGTACTGATGCCCAGTAAGTGTCCCTTTCTTTTGTTCTTTGGTGGTGCTCATGTCTTTCCGAAGTAGGAGCCATGTTCAAAAGAACTGCACACACAATTTTCCGTAGAATACTTCCCATCTATCATACACTCATTTTTAAGTCTCAAAACACTCATTTCCATACAGTACACTCAATTAGCTACCAATTGGACCTAATACATGCAGCGTTTACTGAGTTTTCGAAAAATGGTGGGCCATGAGATTTGTTTGCACGTGTTGTGCAATACTTTTGAACGCCACTGTAAGCTGGCATCACCGGCAACCAAAGTTACCGGGCAACCCTCACTGTCATGGCGCATACCAAAGTGACCAACAAAAAGGATGCACAAAAGGAAGCCAGGGCTCAATCAGAAGCCAAGATTCAGGAAGCTTGCAAGGCACTCACTGACGGGACATTTGGGACAATCGCAGATGCCGCACGTCACTTCAAAGTTTCCTACCACACATTACGCCATCGATACCAGGGAGTCACAGAGTCTCAGTCTAAAGCACAAAGCAAACGACAATTACTCACCAAGGCAGAAGAAGAAACAGTGTGCAAGTGGGTCAAATACATGGGGATGACAGGACATCCCATCTCAAAAGAAGCCCTATGTGTGAAGGTTGCCAAAATCAGTTCCGTTCTTCAAGAGAAGACAAATCAAACAGGGGAACGACACTTGCCTGCGAAGAACTGGATACGTGCTTTCTTGGAGCAGAATAAGGACATCAACCTGAAGAGGCCCAGCAGTCTTGCCCCAAAACGTGCGCAGAACTTCAATCAGACAATTGTCACCCATCACTTTCAGCTCCCCGGAAACTTCCTGGATCTTCATGACATACCTTGGGAGAACGTCTACAATATGGACGAGAAGGGGATACAACTTGGTGGTGGCAGGAAGCTCGACAATACAAAATACTTCTACTCCCAGGAACAGCGCAATTGCGTGAAGGTAGTGATTGAAAGTCCGGTCCGGTCCGGTTTTTTTGCCTAATTTGGAAAGACCGGGACCGGGACCGATCCATCGGTTCATCCCCGAGCCCCAAAACTGGACCGAGCCGACAGGAGTCGGTCCTACCCGGTTGCCGGATTCTCAAAAGACCGGTCTTTGCGGTCTAAACCGGCTCGTCCAGGGTCGGTTGCAACCGGTCAAAGACCGACTGCAACCAGTAAATGTATGTATTAAAAACTGTACTACTTTACAAGTCGTCTAGTACTACAGTGTCTATGGAAATATATACTTATGGTCGACATCGTGAACGCGTCGTAGTAGTAGCCGTCGCGTCGTCGACAAGTCGTCGTGGTAGCACTGGCATCGCGTCGTCGACAAGTCGTCGCGGTAGCCGTCGCGTCGTCGACGAGTCGTCGTGGTCGTCGTGCCAGTGGTTGTCGATGTGTCGACGTTGCGGCCAAAGTCGCCGTTGTCGCACGTTGTCGTCGTAGATCGTGGATGTCGACGTCGACTCGTCGAGTTGTTGTTGCGGCCGTCGTTGTGGTTGTTGATGTGCTAGTGTTGCGGCTGTCGTCGTGTCGTCGTTGCCTGTCGATGTGTCGTCGTTGTGGTTGTCGACGTGCTGTTGTTGCGGCCGATCGTCGTCGTTGTCGACTTGTTGTTGTTCCGGCCGATCGTCGTCGTCGTCGACTTCTTGACGTTGCGGCTGTCGTCGTCTTGATCGTCGCTGTGGTCGTCGACGTGTTGTGGGTGCGGCGGTGGTCGTGATTGTCGACGCGGTGTTGATGGTGGTGGTCGTTGGTGATGGCGCGGTTGTTGTTCTTGAACCTGTTGTTGTTGAGGGCCGGTCCAAGGTAATCGATGTCGGTCGTCGCTGCAGTCGGCCCGGGTGTCGGAATGGTTGTCGTAGTGCATTTGGTCGTCCTTATCGATGCTGGCGTTGTCGGATGGTCGTGGCTGTAAAGACCGGTTGGGACCGGTCCCAACCGGCCCTGTGGCGGATCAGCCAAACTTCGGATTCCGGATGAACCGCAACCGGTGCCACTCCAAAATAGGAAGGACCGCAACCGCAGGTCCGGTTGCAACCGGTTGCAGTCCGGTCCGGTCCCGGTTTTTTTCCGGTCCATGGGACTGGACTTTCGAACACTACGTGAAGGTGCAGAGTCCAAACCTTGAGCTCGTAACGACGATTGAATGTGTTGCAGCAGATGGTGGTGTCTTGCTACCAGGGATTGTGTTCTGTGGAAAGCATGTCCTCCACGATGAATATTTTGAGGAGGAGGGCATCCTGTAAGTCAATGCGATAAATATGGCTGTATCAAATGGGGTGCTTACTGTGCATACAGTGTTGCCTTGTCAGACAAGGGGTGGACAAGCGACTACATTGGCACCCAGTGGTTTGAGAAGTCCTTCATCCCCCAGGCGACACAGAGGAATGTGTTGGGAAAACCAATATTGCTGATATATGATGGACATCACTCGCACGAAACGATTGAGCTTCGTGAAGCAGCAGACAATGCAGGGATCCACCTTTTTTGCATCCCCCCCCACACTTCACATTGCCTGCAGCCACTTGATGTTGGTGTCTTTGGGCCCTTACAGCGAGTGTGGCAAAAGTGTTGCCTACTCGTCCTAGAAGAAACGGGGAAGTCAATAACACGGAAAGATGTAATTAGGGAGTACTCAATTGCACGTACCGAGTCCATGAAGGAGCACGTCGTCCTTTCGGCCTGGAGGAGGTCAGGAATCAGGCCTTTAGACCCAGAAGTCTTCACAGAGGAAGACTTCGCTCCGAGCTACGCGTTGTCGATAAAACCCCAACTGCCAGTGCCCCTTTATGGTCTAGCTGTAACGGTTTCCGTCGTGGACACTTACGATACGGTTGTGACCCCCCTCGTAAGCAGTAATCAGTCACGGACAGTAGTATCAGTCAGCGGTCGTGGTATCACATGCTAGTGTACCATGACTCATTCCTAGTATCGTCGTAGTAGGGTTCGAGCTACTTACGCGATTCGTCTCGGAGTTCATAGGGGGGCTTTAAAGCTGTCCCTTCATGTATAAGTAGGAGTACGCAAAGACCAAGATTCGCCATCTTGGTCTTCTTGAATCGTCATTCCGTTCCTCCTCCTTCTTCAGGTATCTCCTTCTCTCGGACTTGTCGTTCGCCTTGCCTCTAGTAGAGCAGGTCGTCTTACATCGTTTACGCCTAGTGGATCAAGCCCTAGTGCCCGTCGCAATCACGTGTCTAACGAGGCCGTGTATTGTCATCACGTGACCATACGAGTCGCAACAGCTGCTAAGTCGTTCTACGCCCTTACGAAGTCCAAGTCGGACTAAACGCTAGTGACGGCGTTACATTAAGACCAAGATCATCACCGTGGCGTTCACGACCAGAGACCAGTGGAGAGATTTTAGGCCGTATAGCCTGGAACGAAGAGGAGACCGCAACGTACCAGTCCGATTCCTCGAAGCAGCAAGGTGGAAAGAGTATCGAGGAGACACAGGGTATTTCGTAGATTTCGCATCAGGACCCACTCGATACCGCCCAATCGAGTTTAACTTCGACCACCTGTGCTGGACCGAGGTCACGTGGAACCCTGTCGACAATAGGTGGGACATCATACGACCCACGGGACGAAGCTACAACTGCGACATCGACGCACGAAACCTACCCACAAGAGAAAACTGGGGGCCGATTGACGGAGTCGTAGACAACGACCCAAGCACTTCCGAACCCCGTACCCCAGCCCCTTCCGAAGACGAAGACAGCGAGGACTCCACTACCGAAGAGCAGGAAAGCTCACACGGAGAAGAAACAGGGCCATTAATCGCCAGAGCTGAGTCCCTCTACATTGCAGAACCAGAACAAATCCAAGTACGATCCCCCGCAGATATGACGACTATAACAACAACGTTCGAAGACCCGGCACTACTGGAGGCTCGAAGAATCCAAATCGAAGCAGAAGCCACCCTCCTCCCAATACACCCCGAGACGGGACACCGCATGACGGCAGATGACGCCGCCCTATACAGAGCGGTGGGACCCGATCGACCAGACCCGCCAGGACCTGGAGGACCAGGAGACGACCCTCCCAGACGAAGGGCCCCCAGTCCACTTCCCAGGGGCAGAATTCCCCGAAGAGGCGGAGGAGGCGGAGGAGGCGGAGGAGGCGGACCACCCGGAAGTACCCCATGTTGGTCCCCCACCAGTGGCCCTCCCGCGAGGATCCGACAGATTGACGGGCGACCCGCCTGCCGTCTTTGATGGAGATCGAACCAAGTACGAGACCTTCCTTACGCAGTGGCACATTTACTGGGGCACAAATTTAGACGCGCCCATCTTCCTGAACTGCTATCGACGATCCCTTCTCTTCCTGGGATTCATCAAAGGACTCAACGTTAGCGAATGGACCCTATCCGTACTCGAATGGCTCAACGAAACGGTACGAAACTGGAACCGACCAATACGACGGGCAACTATGGACCCACGTCACGCAAGAATTCAGAGGAAGATTCGCGAACACGCTTGAAGAAGAACAAGCCCAGGCGGAACTACAAAGGGGCTTCAGAATGAACGGCGAAGACATTGACTCGTACGTCACAAAGTTTGAACAACTAGCCCGACGAGCTCACTACCGCCTCAATGATCCGCAAACGATCGACCGATTCACCGCGGGACTACCCCAAGCATTGTTCACAAAATCTACGAGCTTGACGAGCCTCGATCGTTCGAGGAATGGAAGGCAAGCGCACTACGAAGGCAGAAACAATTCATCCACATGAAAGCCCGCCTCAATATCAATCGAACGTCCCGCACCCCGGCACCGCTACCCGGCACACCAAGGTGGAACGCCCCAAGAACAGGATGGATGCCACCACCACCACCTCGTAACAATCACCCGCGTTTCGACCCAAACGCGATGGACACCTCCGCGGATCGAACTCGAGTCCGCGTCGCAGAGGTGGGAGACTACAACCGACCACCCACTACATACATCCCACGAGGCGGAGGAGCAGGAAGAGGCGGACAACGCCGAGACATGAGGGAAGTCATCTGCTATAACTGTAGCAAGACCGGGCACTTCTCACGAGACTGCACGCAGCCAAGGCAACCCAGGCGCGGTCAATGGACTCGCCCGTCAACCAGCCGCACCGCGGAGACGGACTACTACTCCCAAGAGCAAGAACCCACAGCCGCACGAGCAGCTGTAGCAACCCCGCACCAACGCGCCCAAAATTGGTTAAGCAATATCAAGGGGGAAAGCGACGAAGTAAAGACATGGTCCTTCAGGACCTATGGGGAAAAGAGGGTTTTCCGGACGCCTAAACCCATCGGCCTGGGTGAGGGCGGTTAATTGTAACTCTGTAATCATGACTCGCTACCGTTCGCTTCGAATTCCAGTATCGATTCGCACAAGTTACGCCATGGCCGACGTTAAAGGATTAGTAGACTCGGGAGCAACCGACAACTTCATACGCCCCGCATTCGCTAGACGAATGGGATTGGGGTTGCAAGCGCTGGAACGCCCCAGGAAAATATATAATATCGACAAAACAGAGAACCAAGCTGGGTCTATCACGCATTATACCGATTTGGACGTACAGACTAAAGGAATCCGCAAGGTGATGCGATTCCTCATCACGGACATCGGCGACGAAGATCTGGTCTTAGGCTACCCCTGGCTATCCACATACGAACCTACGATAAGCTGGACTCACGCCGTCATCCACGAAGATGCCATGCCGATAGTCCTCCGCTCAATACATCCCACTCCGACACAAACAGTAATCGGGCAGATGATCACCGAAGAGGATAAAAGCGACATCCTCCACGAACTCGAAGAGCAATGTCAGCTGCGAACCACGGCGACAGAACTCGCGATCCAAGCAGGGCAACACACCCAGGAGGTGGAATTACCGGCGCCCTACCAACAATTCGCCAAACTCTTCAACGAAGAAGCGTCACACCGCTTCCCACCCTCGCGTCCGTGGGACCATGCCATCGAGTTCAAGCCCAACACCCCAGCAATGATCGACTGCAAAATCTACCCGATGACCCAAGAGGAAGACGGCCAGTTGAAAGAGTTCCTCGACGAACAGCTGAAAAAGGGATATATTCGACCGTCGAAATCTCCGTACGCATCCCCCTTCTTCTTCATCAAAAAGAAGGACGGAAAACTACGCCCTGTACAGGACTACCGCCGTATCAACGCACACACCATTCGGAATCAATACCCCTTACCGCTTATCTCGGAACTCATCACGGACCTAGGACACGCGCACACCTATACCAAGCTAGACGTCTGCTGGGGATACAACAACATACGGATCAAACCTGGAGACGAACCGAAAGCGGCTTTCAAGACACGATACGGCCTCTACGAACCCAGGGTCATGTACTTCGGACTCACCAACTCCCCAGCAACCTTCCAGGCATTCATGAACGAAATCTTCGGACCGACTATACGCAAACACGAACTTCTCGGTACCATCATACGTGTCTACATGGACGACATCGGAATAGCAACTCGCGATCCCGCTGACCTACAAGCTCACATACGCGCGGTCCAGGACGTACTCGCAGTCGCCCTCGAACACGACCTCTACTTCAAACTCAAGAAATGTCTCTTCCACCAACCGCGAATGGATTACCTGGGGGTAATCCTTGAAAAGGGGGTGACACGCATGGACCCGGTAAAAATCTCGGGTATTCGCGACTGGCCCCGACCTACGAAGGTCCGTGACGTCCGCTCCTTCCTCGGCTTCTGCAATTTTTACCGGCTCTTCATTCGCGGTTTTGCCACGTACGCACGACCACTCAACAAACTCACGAGAAAGGACGCCGAGTGGACATGGGCAAAGGAAGAAGAACGCGCTTTCCAAACGCTCAAAACCCTAGTCACCGAAGAACCGGTACTCGCACACCCGACGCTCACAGACCAATTTGAACTCGAAGTAGACGCATCCGGATTCGCCCTAGGAGCAGTACTGCTGCAGAAGAAAGCAGACGGGAAACGACACCCTATCGGATACTACTCCTCCACCCTCAACGAAGCAGAACGAAACTACGACATTTACGACCTCGAACTACTGGCAATCGTCAAAGCTCTGCGACATTGGAGACCGTTCCTGGCAGGGTCACCACACAAGATCAAAATCTTCTCGGACCACATGAACCTCCAATACTGGAAGAGTCCGCAAAAGATAAGCAGACGAGTAGCTAGGG
This sequence comes from Lactarius pseudohatsudake, assembly GCA_021525015.1. Classification (NCBI taxonomy): domain Eukaryota; kingdom Fungi; phylum Basidiomycota; class Agaricomycetes; order Russulales; family Russulaceae; genus Lactarius; species Lactarius pseudohatsudake. Next base: position 197,385 of record JAKELH010000045.1, on the reverse strand, counting down.
AAGTACTCGAGCTCATGGAGTACGACTTCGAGATTCACCACATACCAGGGAAGAACAATGGACGAGCAGATGCACTATCCCGAAGACCCGACTACGACCAAGGAGAGAACGACAACGAAGGGGTAATCGTACTCCCCGAACGGATACTTGTACGCGCTCTACAGATTGAACCGTCCGAAGAGCCGCCACAAGATGAGTACCTCCTTCGCTACTGGAAAGACCCACAACAACTCAAGGAAATCGAAGGCATCTGGTATCGCCAAGGCCGACGAGTGGTCACGGGAACAACAGCGGACAAACGAACACTCATCTCCCTTCATCACGACCCCCCTGTGCACGGACACCCCGGAATTGCACGTACCACACGACTAGTGGAGCGAAGATACTGGTGGCCGGAACTGAAGAACGACGTCCGCGAATACGTGAAAGGGTGCGCAGACTGTCAACGACACAAGGTGAACAATCGCCCTATACGCGCTCCCCTCGTCCCTATCACACCCAACGCCGACGCCAACCCGTTTGAAACCATTGCCCTCGACTTCATCACCAAACTCCCCGAGTCAGAGGGACAAGACTCCATCCTCACCGTAACCGACCACGACTGCTCGAAAGCGTCCATATTCATCCCCTGCAGAGAAGAGATAAGCGCAGAGGGGACGGCCGCCCTGTACGTCACTCATGTATTCCGGAGGTTCGGACTACCGTCCAAAATTATCAGTGACCGAGACCCCCGCTTCGCGTCGAAATTCACACGCGAACTATGCCGCATCTTAGGCATCCAGCAGAATATCTCGACCGCTTATCACCCACGTACCGACGGACAATCAGAACGCACCAATCAATGGCTAGAACAGTATCTGCGCTTCTGGGCCAACGAGCGGCAAGATAACTGGGCGCCTCTACTCCCTATAGCAGAATTCGCGCATAACAATTGGCCCCACGAGTCAACAAAGAAGTCCCCCTTCTCGCTGCTCATGGGATACGATCCGCGCGCTGATTGGTTGGATAAGCCGTCGCCCATACCACAAGTGACCAAAAGACTCGAACAATTCCGAGAAGCACGGATGGAAGCACGGAATTTGATGAAGAAGGCCCAGGCGATGTGGGTCAAGCACAAGGACACTCCCCGTTTCGAACAAGGAGATTACGTGTGGTTGGAAGGGCGTCACCTCCGCACCAATCAACCCACGGCAAAACTCGCCGCACGGCGACACGGCCCCTTCCAGATCTCTCAGGTGATGTCCCCTGTCACGTATCGCCTAGAACTTCCCACGCAGTGGAGCATTCACCCAGTGTTTCACATCGATCTTCTCACGCCCTACAAAGAAACGGCCCTACATGGCAAAAACTTCCAGCGCCCACCACCGGATCTTGTCAACGGAGAAGAAGAATACGAGGTCGAGAAGATTCTAGACGTTCGGCGTTTCGGCAAGAAAAGACGCCTGCAATACCTCGTGCAATGGAAAGGCTACTCCGACTCGGACAATCAGTGGGTCAACAAGGATGACGTGTTCGCAGATGACGCAATAGCGGACTTTGAGCGGAGTCGAACCCAGTCAACAAAGCACATAAAAGAGACGCAAGTTCGACGAGGAGCAACATCCCCCTCATCTCCTCACACTGGATTCATATCATCCTTGCTCATGTCTCTTCCCACCGCCGCCAACGTCCTCGCCGAGGTTGCCCGAAACACGGGACCGGTCACCCATCAAGAGCTCGTCGACGCCCTTGCCTCCATTCTCCCCGCCAGTTACCACGACGGCACCAACAACCCCGCCACCTACTGGCTCATGTCCGAGGAAGGGCAGCGTCTCAACGCCGCGCCCCTCACCGAGGCCGAGGTGCATCGGCTTCGTGCAGCTCTCCCAGACAGTGAGACTGCCTCACCTCGACCTCTCCCGGTACGAATCGAGTACCGGACGGAAGAAGAAGACGCCCACGCCCGCGACGCGGCGCTGGCAGGAGTGGATGCGTACGCGGGACTGGAAGCCAACCGCGCAGCAGTGGCAGGGGGAGCAGCTTCTGAAGGCGGTGATCAGGAGGACGAGGATCCTGCAGCAGCGAGCCGCGTTCACCGCGATGCTGCAGGCGCAGTGTACGAGCAGCCGGAACTCGAGCTGAGGGAGTGGTACCCAGCTGAGCATCCCGACCTTCTTACCGCACGCGACTCTGACACACTGGCCGAAACCCCCTACGCATGCGACTCGCTGGGTCGCCCCATCTATCGCGGGGATGTCCGCGTCGACGCGCCACCACTTCACCCCACCATACGCCTGCAGCGCCGTCTCGGCAGCGCGGCCAAGCCCCCCACGGGCTACAAAGTCAACAAAGCGGACGACTTCGTCCACTATCTCATCACCGACGCGCAGGGGATCACGCGCCAAGCCGCCTACGTACAGGTGGTGATGGCAGCCGACCCCCGTGTCATCGCCCTCGTCGACGACAGCGACAAGGTCTACTCGAAGCCGCTGTACGCGGAGCCCATGGTCCGCGAGCGTGGCAAGCCCCACTACGCACCGGAGGACCTGGTCATGTTCGCGGTGGGGCACGCCAACCGACATCGGGTGGACATGGCGGTGAACGAGTTGCGGGACGTGTCGGCCAAAGCTGAGTTACACCGGTTCCGGTCTTACACGCAGGAGGCTGAGCGCATCGAACAGCGCCTCCACCACCTCGCCCTCGCACTCGGTGAGGTCAAAGGGGAACTCGCTCGCAGCAAGTTCCGCCTCGAGATGGCGGACATCGTGGAGCGTATCGGAGAGAAGCAGCAGGGATGGATGGGAGGCATCGGACCGGTTCGGCGCCGTGGGCGTCGCAGCTGAAAAGGGGGTGATGTAACGGTTTCCGTCGTGGACACTTACGATACGGTTGTGACCCCCCTCGTAAGCAGTAATCAGTCACGGACAGTAGTATCAGTCAGCGGTCGTGGTATCACATGCTAGTGTACCATGACTCATTCCTAGTATCGTCGTAGTAGGGTTCGAGCTACTTACGCGATTCGTCTCGGAGTTCATAGGGGGGCTTTAAAGCTGTCCCTTCATGTATAAGTAGGAGTACGCAAAGACCAAGATTCGCCATCTTGGTCTTCTTGAATCGTCATTCCGTTCCTCTCCTGCTTCGGTGTCTCCTTCCTCTCGGACTTGTCGTTCGCTTGCCTCTAGTAGAGCAAGTCGTCTTACATCGTTTACGCCTAGTGGATCGAGCCCTAGTGCCCGTCGCAATCACGTGTCTAACGAGGCCGTGTATTGTCATCACGTGACTATACGAGTCACAACAGCTGCTAAGTCGTTCTACGCCCTTACGAAGTCCAAGTCAGACTAAACGCTAGTGACGGCGTTACACTAGCCAACAGTCCCAAGGTTCCATGTCCTTCTGGCGATAGGGAAGATGAGAACAGCAATGAAATCAACTCTGATGGAGAGAGCAACGGAGGAGTGATGGACCCGGATTTGTCAGGGTCAAATGTGGCTCATGGGAATCTTCCTTTGTCGACGCCCCATCTGGCAATCTCCCCGGGCAACCTGCCTCTTTTGGCTCAGTCAACAACGCCTCCTTTGCTTAGTCAACCACCTCAGGCCAATGATTCCGAGTCAGAAACAAGTTGTGTTCTTCATGAAGAGGGAAGAAGGGAGCCCCCCAATCAGCCTGGAACCGAGGGAAGCAGCAATCATTGTAGGCAATTGTATTCTATCCCTGCATCACTTGTTCATCTTCCCTGCCATCAGACACGGTCGGTGTCTCGATCAATGTCGCGTTCTGTGTCACTTTCCTCTGCTGGGAAATCTACATCATCGGAGCATGTCAAAATTCTTGAAGGACAACTCTCGGATGCGATGCAGAGTATCCAGGAGCTCAAAGACAAGTGCGAAGAGCTCAAGAGCACATCCGGAATGTGGAAGACCCACTGCTATTTCATGTGCGACATGGTCAGTTAACTTCAAGGCCAGCTTCAGGCAAAGGAGACACAAAAAGGCACTCAGACAAAGAGGTCGAATGCGTCGAGGGTTTTTACAGCAGGGGAAGGCCGGTTGGAGTTGGACCAACTCTGTGCAGAGGCCAGCCAGAAGAAACAGCAGCAGGCCGACGGTGACGCCTGGAAGGCAGCAGAAGACGAAGCACGACGCAAATGGAGGGCAGATCTTACACGTGTATTCTCTGGGTCACTCAAAAAGACAAAATGAAAGGAGGAGCTGGAGGACATTGCTGCCGCTCTAGCTCTTCTGGACAGCGGCAAGAAGGACGAGTTGTTGGAGAGGATCACCACCTTTTTTGAGGAGCACCCCGACTTGAAGACGGACCCACGGTTCGAAGGGCTATTCAGCTCACAGCCCCAAAAGTGTGCTCGTGTTTCTGACACCCCCAGGCCTGTAGCTGGTCCATTGAATACTCATGGACCGACTCTCCCCCCTCCCAACGCTTCCCTCAACTTCGGGCCAGCAAATGCTTCTGTAAATATCGACCCTTCCCTTACTTCGACTCCAGTCTCGTCACACAACAAATTCTACTATTTCATACACCAGTAGCCTCACACACCACTATATACCCGTAATAGTCAAATGTAATGCCCTCATCATGCTGCAGAAAAAAAAGTGATGAACCATTGTTGTTGCCGAACTGCCGATGCCCACTGAACATTGCCATTGAAGTGACACTGCGTGACTAAATTTGCATCGGGGGGTGAAGTTCATTGTGCTCCCTAGGAGACAAAATAAAATAAGCAAAAATCACCATTGAATAGGATATCTGTTCTTCTATCGGTATGTACAATATGAAGTAGCCACGATGTGTTGTTGAAGCTACAGAAAATGAAAACTCGATTTTTGCATAGGTATGACCACACTAGTATACAACGTGTTCCAAGACTAAGTCATAAGTATAGTGAGAGATGAGGAGAGTATAAGGGGGGGAAACAGGGACAGTGTAGGTACGACAGGTAGGGTGAGAGCGAATGGACACAAGCGAGTCAAAGGGAGATGGGCGCGGACACGAGGAGGAAGTTACCCAAGAGTTAATGGAATAGATCCAAAACCTGAGAGAAAGGAATCTGAGAGACAATGATGTAGGATAATACCTTCCTCCAAGTCCGATGATGAGCGCAGACTCTAATGGCGTCTTGAGGATGGCTAGGGACAGTGGATTGGCAAGAAGTATCGGTTGGTGGAGTGATAAGTGAAGACCTGACAGGTTGAAAGGAAAGGCTTGTGAACGACGCAGAACGGGCAAAGCAATGAAAGAATGGGTCGGGCAGAACTCCCGAGGTGAGGCCATCGGGTGGCATCGAGCAGGTGTCTGGGGTCGAGGCAGGGCACTAGCGGCCCGAGAGAACGACGAAGAGAGGCAGAGAGTGACGAGAGTGAAGACACAATGAGACTTAAATTAAGAAGAGAATATATTAGCATCATGATATGGGAGGAAGACGAGAACACAAGGGCAAAGGATGGCGAAGGGAAGCAGAGACCGGTCAAGAAACAATATCGAATGGACACAACATACCGTATAGGTCGCAAATTTCCTCGCTGGACTTAGTCTTCTCCGGTGAGGTCTATGACCTCAGGCTGCATCCGGGAGGGAGTGACTTCAGACCTCCTTGGAAGGGCAGGAACCTTGGCGTGGGCGGGAACTTCCTGTGACTCTGTCAGCACGTTGGTTCCCTTTCCCTTAGCCTTCTTCTGGCTCCAGTGGGAGTGGCGCCTCTTCTCTTTCAGTTCGGATCAAGGTTTGAATGGAGCCCCATGGTAGCGACTCATGGCAGGCTCTTGTCAGGGTTGTGTCGACTCCAGACATGGATTAGCTGCAATGTTGTCCTGTAGCCAGCTAATTTCTTTGCTGATGCCCCCATCCTCAGGCACCCAAATAGGGACCTTCCGCTTCTTTGTCTCCTCCGGACTGGGTGATCGACGACGAGTGCTCATCATGCGAAGCTGTGGATGGGGCTTGGGACGGCACACAACAGCACCTAGTCCTAGGTGTTCACTTGGGCGTGTCTTGAAGACCATGCTGCATGTTATGACTGAAGATGAGGGTGAAGCCTAGTGTTGGGGAAGTTCAGTTTGGTTCAGTTTGGGCCATTTTGGGCCAAACCAGAAACCGAACCATTTAATTTTCACCAAACTGAACCCAAACCGGACCCAAACCAGTTCAAACTGTTCCAAACTGTTCCAAACCATTTCAAACCAATTAAAAATAAGTGTTTGAAATTGGTCCTTAATCAGTTCAGTTCAGTTCAGTTCAGTTCAAACTTGGTTCAAACCACTCAAGGAACCACTTAAGACGTTGGTTTGAGGAAAAAACAATTGATTTTGTTCAAATTCATTGGTTAAGACTTTGTTTCAAATTGTTTGAGACTGAAAACCATTGATTTTGGTTTAAATTTGGTTTAAACTCAGTTTGGTTCGGTTCAAACCGAGTTTGAACCAAACCAAACCATTTATTGAGCACTTATAAAATATTTTTTAATATCTTTTCTTAATTGGTTTGGTTTGGTTTGAACCAGGTTTGGGACCCCCAAACCGGAAACCAAACCATTTGGTTTGAGCCAGGATTCTCCAAACCCAAACCATTTAAAACGGTTTGGGTTCAGTTCAAACCTGGTTTGGGTCGGTCTGAGACCAAACTTCCCCAACACTAGTGAAGCCGTTATGAGTTTGCCCCGCAAATTTTAATGGCCATCGGCTCAGCTAGAGCGCGGAGTCAGAACCAGTGTCCACAGACCAGACATACTTGCCGCTTTTCTTCACACCAACTCTGACTCTTATATGATCTCCTCCACCACGACAAGTCCTCAAGTTTCAGGTTCCAAGTCATGCACCCTCTTCCTACACCCGCCCCTCACAGGAAACCTTAACGTGCCGTTAAGGTTGCCTCGGAGGGAGCGTTCATTGCCCTCCCCTCCCTTCCTCTTGCCTGGTGTCCTCAATCCTCAAGTTCTCCAAGCTCTTCCCATTTTGTCTCATTCTTTCTCCATGACCCCTTCACGAGCAATCATGGCATGCCACCTGGTTGCCTCAGTAGGAGTGCTTGTGGTTTTCCCTCCTGCCTGGTGGCACTTATAACTCATTCTGACTCACATAGTAGACTTTCATTTTCGCTGGCCTGCCTCACTTCATTTTCACTGGCCTGCCTCGCTTCGTTTTCGGTCACAGCGCTCTGTATACCTTTCCAAGTGAGTTTTTTCTCTCTCTCAATGTCATTGTGATCACCCTTCTCTCCAGATCACACCCAGTCAAACTCGCAACTCTCTAGGTTGGATGTCCTTGGATCACTGCTCCATACCTCTTCCTCCGCCGTCGCCCTCTGACGACCTTAGGCCACCCCCCTCCTACTGTCGTCGCGGAGTCACAGTGGGGTGAGCCGCGTTTGGATGCCTTTGGCACTGGCGCGTGCGTTGCTTGGTCGATATCATTGTGGCCAGTCCTGCTGCCCATAGTGGGCAACCGTTAGTACTCGCCGTCTGTCAATGGTCAATCCTGACTTGGCACCAGGTGTCAGCCGGAGAAGAGGAAGGCGGGGCAGGACAGGAGTGGCAAGCCTGTCCTTTGTCAAGCCCTGGCTGTGGAGCAATACTTGATATACTCTCTCTTTCTGTCGTTGTCGTCAAAGTGAGTGCTGTTGCCTCCTTTCTGTGCCATATTACTATATCCTAACTTCTCTCTAGTTACCTCCACCGACAGTCCTCGTCTCTGGGTTGGAGGTCCCTGGAGCGCTGCTCCATACCTCTTCCTCCACTGTCGCCCTCTGACGACCTTAGGCCGCCCCCCTCCTACCGTCGTTGCGGAGTCGCAGTGGGGTGAGCCACGTTCGGATGCCTCTGGAACCAGCGTGCGCGTTGCTGGGTCGATATTATTGTGGCCGGTCCTGCTGCCCATAGTGGGCAACCATTAGTACTCGCCATCTGGTGACGGTCAATCCTGACTTGGCACCACTACGGATGTCAGGTTGGAGAAGAGGAACGCGGGGTAGGGCAGGAGTGGCAAGCCTTTTCTTCGTTGAGTCTTGGCCGTGGGGTGATGGTCTCTATTTGTAGGTGTCAATGTGAGTGCCATCGCCACCTTTCCATTCCCTATCACTGCGTCCTAACTTGTTTCTAGTTCCTCCACCAGACAGTCCTTGTCTCCGGGTTGGAGGTCCCTGGAGCGCTGCACCATACCTCTTCCTCCACCGTCGCCCTCTGATGACCTTAGGCCGCCCCCTTCCTACTGCTGTCACAGAGTCGCAGTGGGGTGAGCCGCATTCGGATGCCTTTGGCACTGGCCCGTGCGTTGCTGTGTCGATATCATTGTGGCCAGTCCTGCTGCCCTTAGTGGGTAACCATTAGTACTTGCCATTCGGTGACGGTTAATCCTGATTTGGCACCAAGTGTCAGGTTGGGGAAGAGGAAGGTTGGGCAGGGCGGGAGTGGTAAGCCACCACCTCTCACAGGTCAACTGCTACAAGTGGGCAGTCCGTGGCATGTAAGTGTTACGTGTATTTCTAATACTATTCTTGATGGGTGCATCAGAAGGAATCGAGTCGCACCTGGGTAGTGCGTAATTGGACCTGCAGTTGATTTGAAAACCAATTGAAAACAATGGTATTTTTGTGCTTCAATCCCCAACCCTTTCCTTCTTCAAAACATGACCAGGTCCATCAAATGCTCTTGCCCACACTGTTGCGGATGAAAAGTGAGTGTTCGCAAGTGTGCATCTTGCTTCTTATGTGACATTTAAGCTGATGTATCCAGATTCCCATCATGACACTGGCAACGAACAACAATCGCATCATACGCTTTCAATTTATAAGTTAGTTCTTGGTGTCACAAGCTAAATACTACTAATCGAACAATGGGGACGTCATTCAGCCGTGACTTGGGGCAGTCAATGTCATTTGGGGTGCTTATCGTGATCACGAGCGTCACAATCTACTAGTCATGCAACATGAGGCTAGCTCAAAATAATGTTACAATGGACTCTGACCTCTGACCTTAGGAGAAGAATGACGATGCGATGTCGCGACGGGCATGAATTATATTACAATGAACTATGATCTTTAGCACTAGCGCAGAAGCGAGCACCAATGGTGATATGCCATTATGATATGTGCGTGGGCGTGAAAGAACAAGGCCCCTAGCTGGCCTGACTACGTAACAATGCAATCTTGAATCCTATGTGCTGGTCTCTTTGCAACGTTGCACGCCTCTGATGAACTTAAATTGTGTCAGATTTGCCAGTGGCAGGCGCGGCATTTCAAGCACATGCTTCAATGTGCAGGGAGTGTTAATTCTCTGCCTTTGGCCTCCCTTTGTCTGCTGACTAGACTGACAATGATTGCCCACTGCCGTACACTGGATGGTGTCCTTGTGAGTGTTACACTTTTTGTTCGTACAAGTGACTGAAATTCTTTCTCTGATACTTCAGACTGGACCTTGCACAGTGACTGGCCATCTCTGGGGAATAGAATACTTAGCTCTTGACCAGCTGTTGAAGGTGATCTCAGGAAGGGTGACATTGCCATTGTTCGCCAGATATAGTGAAGTTCTGTTGACAGCTCTGATGGGTTTCATTTCTTTCAAACGGCATCTAGGACAGCTCATTGACTCGCTTGTTCCCATATGATCTGACTTGGCTGAGAAATGTGAACAATAAAACATCTGATTGTGTGCTATGGAAATTGGTGCATTGATGGTGCTGACCGCTATTTGTCATCGTCTGATCGTGTTTACAGATAAATTGGACATTCAGATGTACTGTCGCAGTACTATCCTTCCCAAAGTTTATTCCGAGGTACTAGAATTCGCAAGCTTGCATGGACCCCTCTGGTGGCGACGTCGACGATGCTTCTCGTGTCACAATCCAACGATCGTGCCATCGATTTCTCTCGATCTTCAGTTTCTAGAAGAGACTTCGGTAAAAAAGTCGGAAAAACTTCAGATTTCTCTATTTTTGTCTCTGCCAGCACATAATGGTTCGAAATTGCGTGCTACTGATGCTATGTGTTATATATTTAGTCTTGCCACTTACGCGTCTTCGGAAAAGACTAGAAAAACAGTATTTTCATACTACACTTAAAAGGAGCTTATAGTTTACTCTGTAAAACTTGTTCTAGTCTTGTTCTCTGTCTCGGCTGCTTCAGAAATACAGTCTCGTTCCCTTGCAATCGGCTTGCAAGTTGTCTCCCATTCTTGACCCCAGTCTACAACTCAGTATCAAGCCCGAGCTCTGCACGTTGAACCCCTAATACGACTAACTCGGTGCCAGCCCGAGCTCTAGATTGTAAAATCTCGGTTCAGCTTGATAGCAGTGACATGGCCCCGAATGCCACAAGGGTTCTCTTCTCTTATACGGCTTGACCTTTGTACTCATTGTATCCCACACAAAATTAGACAATTCTCCAGCAGAGATTTCCAATGAGGCGTTATCATATGGAACCCGACAGTCGGCTATCAAATGTAGCGAAAGTAATGGAGTGAGTCGCGACATTTTGTTCTCAGATCTGCTAAACCATCTCATTGTTAGTCAGTCTATTGACCGAGTTGCTCCTTCGAATTCTATGATGGCTCTGGCAACCAGGTCACTTTCACGTTTTTTCTCTCTGCAATTTCAATTGATCTGACATACGTTTCGTGGATATACCCCCTAGCAGTGGTACCATGGACATGATTACCCAGTCAATCGCTGCTTTCCTCCAACCACATACATCTTCTAGTGGGCAACCATTAGTACTCACTGTCTGTTGACAGTCAATCCTGACTTGGCACCAGGTGTCGGTTGGAGAAGAGGAAGGCGGGGCAGGGTGGGAGTGGCAGGCCTCTCCTTCATCGGGTCTTGGCTGTGGAGCGATGTTCCATATGCTCGCTTTGTTGTTGTTGTCGAGGTGAGTGTGGTTGCTGCCTTTCCGTGTCCTGTTACTGCATCTTAACTTCTCTCTAGTTACCCAATAGTCCTCGTTTCTGGGCTAGAGGCCCCTATAACGTTGCTCCATACCTCTTCCTCCGCCGTCGCCCTCTGACGACCTTAGGCCACCTCCCTCCTACTGCCGTCGTGGAGTCGCAGTGGGGTGAGCCACGTTCGGATGCCTCTGGCACCAGCGTGCGCGTTGCTGGGTTGATACCATTATGGCCGGTCCTGCTGCCCATAGTGGGCAACCATTAGTACTCGCTGTCTGGTGACGGTCAATCCTGACTTGGCACCACTACGGATGTCAGGTTGGAGAAGAGGAACGCAGGGTAGGGCAGGAGTGGCAAGCCTTTTCTTCATTGAGTCTTGGCCGTGGGGCGATGGTCTCTATTTGTAGGTGTCAATGTGAGTGCCGTCACCACCTTTCCATTCCCTATCACCGCATCCTAACTTGTTTCTAGTTCCTCCACCGGACAGTCCTTGTCGCCAGGCTGGAGGCACCTGGAGCGTTGCTCCATACCTCTTCCTCCGTCGTTGCCCTCTGACGACCTTAGGCCGCCCCCTTCCTACCGCTGTCGCGGAGTCGCAGTGGGGTGAGCCACGTTTGGATGCCTTTGGCACTGGCGCGCGCATTGCTGTCTCAATATCATTGTGGCTGGTCCTGCTGCCCATACTGGGCAACACTGTGAACATCAATTTGGATCAAAATCATCCAATCTGGTAATGATTTTCAGATTTCAGCCTAGCATAGACAACTTAGTGGATGATTACATTTCATCCTAACTTGTGGTGCTGATAACCATCCAAATAAAATAATTCTATTACCTACTGAAAATCACGCAAAACAAAACGATGTTAAATCGTCATCCTAAAGCACATCTATGACTGGATGACTGAAAATCGCGGATGAATATCATCCTATATCCGCAGTACTAGTATCTCTGCCTCTACATTAGTACGACATGCACGCATCTGTCTGAGTTGGCATATATAAGAGCAAAGGGTGATAGACACATTACCTGCTGATCTCTGCACTCGAAAATATCACATCCTCGGCCAAAATGGCTCTCCTAGGCCTGTTGACATGTGTGTCTTCCACGCTGGACTCCCTGGGCGGTTGAGTATCATAAGACTGAATTTTACTACCATCTTGTGCCTGTATTGTAGCACCAGCACCTGTAGGCGTGGACGTAGCGGATACCACTCTGGCTTTGACAAGAGCTTCAAACAAGCCAGAGATATTAGGGATAGCAGGGGAAGCGGTGCTCGCAACAACAGGATTTGATAAGGGCCGAGATGTGTCGGGTGCTTGGATTTGCTGCGCTGAATTTGTATACGTTAGGGTATGGGCTATTGGATATGAGGATGGATGAGCGAAGCATTCAGTACGACCGTCTGTTGTAGTGTTGGGGAAGTTTGGTCTCAGACCGACCCAAACCAGGTTTGAACCAAACCCAAACCGTTTTAAATGGTTTGGGTTTGGAGAATCCTGGCTCAAACTGAATGGTTTGGTTTCCGGTTTGGGGGTCCCAAACCTGGTTCAAACCGAACCAAACCGATTAAGAAAACATATTAAAAAATATTAAAAAATAGTTTATAAGTGCTCAATAAATGATTTGGTTCGGTTCAAACTCAGTTTGAACCGAACCAAACTGAGTTTAAACCAAATTTAAACCAAAATCAATGGTTTTTGGTCTCAAATAATTTGAAACAAAGTCTTAACCAATGAATTTGAACAAAATCAATCTTTTTTGCCTCAAACCAACGTCTTAAGTGGTTCCTTAAGTGGTTTGAACCAAGTTTGAACCGAACTGAACCGAACTGAACCGATTAAGGACCAATTTCAAACACTTATTTTTAATCGGTTTGAAACGGTTTGGAACGGTTTGGAACGGTTTAGAACGGTTTGAACTGGTTTGGGTCCGGTTTGGGTTCAGTTTGGTGAAAATTAAATGGTTCGGTTTCTGGTTTGGCCCAAAATGGCCCAAACCAAACCAAACTGAACTTCCCCAACACTAGTCTGTTGATATGTGAACGAAGGCGGGTATGGCGCAGTATGGGGACTTGACGGGGGCGGGGGCGGCAGTAGGGGTAGGGGCTAAGTTAGTGGGATTCGGCCTAACAAGGGTGCCGGTGCAGAGTTGGGCCAACTCTTCCTGGGATACGCCCGTTTCAACAAGCTTGCGCAACTGCATCTTCGTTAGAAAATAAAATAGAAGTGATGTCTAGACGTACTCGGGACAAAATACCGATATGGTTTGAAGCAACGGAGTCATACGGGTTATTTTGCAGAACCCCTTCTTTCTCAGGCTGACGCAGGACGATCGCAAACTCTAGTTCGCTGAGAAGTTGAGATTTCGGGACGAATGCATTACTGGAGTGGGATGACCGCACGTTGTTAATAACAGTCACTAAGACGATGCGGGGTTATTGCTGCCAACGTTAACGAAGCTAAATACCATCAATATCACTACCATTGAATACCTCGTCGACGTCGGCATCGCCTGTGGTGTTACGTTTGCGGTCGTGGACACTTACGAGTCGGTTGTGACTCCTTCGTAAGCAGTAATAGGTCACGGACTTATCGTATCAGTCATCGAGTATCACATGCAGGATACCATGACTCAATCCTAGGATCGCTGTAGTAGGGTTCGAGCTACTTACGCGATTCGTCTCGCTGTTTCATGAGGCGCTTTAAAGCTGCCTCCTACTTGTATAAATAGTAGTACGAAAAGACCGAGGATCTCTATCTCGGTCTTCTTCAATTGTCATCATTCTCTCTTCTCTCGTTGTGACTTGTGTTCTCTTTGTCTGTCTATTCGCACACCTGTCTCTTGTGGAGCAGGTTGTACTTCAACGTCTAGGACTGGTGGACCTTGCCCCAGAAGCCTTCAGAGATCGCGTACCTTGGAGGGTCGCGTATCTAGTCACGTGATAGAGACTTCACGAATACGCTAAGTCGTGATCGCCCTCTCGATAGTCCAAGTCGGACTCAGCGCAGTGACAGCGTTACATTAAGACCGAGATCATTCATCGTGGCGTTCACTACTCGAGACCAGTGGAGAAACTTCCAGCCGTATCACCTCGAACGACGAGGAGATCGTAACGTACCAACCCTATTCTTAGGAGCAGCCCGGTGGAGGCAATACAGGGGAGACGAGGGATATTTCGTCGACTTCGCATCCGGACCAACCCGATTTCGTCCAGTTGAATTCAATTTCGAACACTCGTGCTGGGTAGAGGTTACCTGGAACCCCATCGATAACCGCTGGGACGCGGTCCGACCAGCAGCACGAAACTACGACTGCGACATTGACTCACGAAACTTACCAGTAGGGACGAACTGGGGACCCATCGACGGAGCCCCAACTGAAGACCCGAGTACTTCCGAACCTCGTACGCCCGCTCCATCAGAAGGAAGCGAAAGTGACAGCGAACACACCACCGAAAACCACGACAGCGAAGCAGAGGACACGAACCAACTGGTTCAACAAGCTGAGTCCCTCCATATCAACGAACCAGAAATCATTCGTGTCAACCCACCCGCAATGACCACAGAAACCATGATCCAGGATGAAGTTCGACGCATTCGCGCCGAAGCCGAAGCAATCCTTCTCCCCATCCACCCAGAAACAGGACACCGTATGACGGCAGACGACGCCGCCTTATACCGAGCAGTAGGCCCCGATCAGCCGGATCCACCAGTGCAAGAACCTCCCAACCCCGGAGGAGGATTCCCTGGAGGAGGCTTCCCTGGAGGAGGATTCCCCGGAGCAGGACCACCAGGCAGAGGACCGCCAGGAGGAGGACCGCCAGGAGGAGGACCACCAGGAGGAGGACAACCGGGAGGAGGACCACCGGGAGGAGGACCACCAGGAGGAGGAGTATATGGGGGATCCGACAAACTGTCAGGCGAGCCACCTTCTGTCTTCGATGGAGACAGGACTAAATACGAATCCTTCCTCACCCAATGGCACATCTACTGGGGAACAAACTACGAGGCGCCCATTATGACCAACGGCTACCGACGCTGCCTCCTCTTCCTAGGCTTCATAAAAGGGGTGTACGTCAGCGAATGGACGCTGACTATACTCGAATGGCTGAACAACGAAGTACGACGAGGGGTTTCACGTTACTCCGACACCCTCTGGAACCACGTAACTGCCGAATTTGCGCGACGGTTCACCAACACACTCGAGGCCGAACAGGCCCAAGCGGAACTGCAGAAAGGGTTCAGGATGACAGGAGATGATATTGATGCGTATGTCATCAAATTCGAGCGTCTTGCATGGAAAGCTCATTACCGTCTCGACGACCAACAAACCATTGACCGCTTCACGGCGGGACTGCCCCAAGCCCTGTTCACCAAGGTCTATGAACTAGATGAGCTGAGGGACTTCAACGACTGGAAGGCCTGCGTACTCCGACGACAAAAACAGTACATCCATATGAGGGCGCGTCTCAATGTCCTCAGAACAGGAAGACCACTCCCTCCGGCCCCAACGGCCCAAGTCCAATGGAGACCAATGCTCAATAGATGGGCTCCCCCTCGCAACCCACCGCCGCAGTACGACCCAAATGCCATGGACACGTCTGCGGACCGAACCCGAGCCCGAGTTGCAGAAGTAGGCGACCCAAACAGGGGTCCACGCCCGCCATTCCAGCCGAGGGCAGGAATCAACCGGGGTGGCAGACCCCCGCGAGACATGAGGACAGTAACCTGTTACAATTGCGGGCAACTAGGCCACTTCTCACGAAACTGCCAACAGCCCCAGCAACCTAAGCGTGGTCAACCGTCCTCTAGTAGAGCTGCGGAGATGGACTACTACGCCCAAGAACCGGACATCGACGCACGAGCGGTGACCACGGCTCACCCCCAACAACGCGCCGACAACTGGCTTAGCGGCATCAAGCAAGAAAGTGATGAAGTTAAAGACTTGGTCCTTCAGGAAATATGGGGAAAAGAGGGTTTTCGGGACGCCTAAACCCATCGGCCTGGGTGAGGGCAGTTAATTGTAACTCTGTAATCATGACTCGCTACCGTTCGCTTCGAATTCCAGTCTCGATTCGCACCAGTTACTCCATGGCCGACATAAAAGGGCTAGTTGACTCGGGAGCCACCGACAACTTCATACGACCAGCCTTTGCAAAAAGAATGGGATTGGGACTAGTAGAGCTAGACCGACCCAGGAAAATTTGGAACATTGATAATACGGAAAACAAAGCTGGGTCTATCACGCATTGTATAGACCTGGACGTACAAACTAAAGGGATCCGCAAAACCCTACGCTTTCTAGTTACGGATATTGGAAACAAAGACCTCGTACTCGGATATCCCTGGCTTTCCACCTATGAACCCACTATCAGCTGGACACACGCAGTTATTCACGAAGACATGATGCCCATCATCATCCGATCCATAAATCCGGAACAGCATCGAACCGTCATCGGACATATGACACTCGAAGAAAAAGAAGATGCCGTCAAGGATCTGGAAGAGGAGTGTCACGTGCGTACTACCGCAACCGAGTTGGCCATAGCGGCGAACCAACACACTATCGTCGCCGTACTCCCACTGGAGTACCAAGAATACGCCAAGATCTTCGATGAGGAAGCGTCCTATCGATTCCCACCCTCAAGGCCTTGGGATCATGCCATCGAATTCAAGCCTGACACCCCATCGTCAATCGACTGCAAAGTGTATCCGATGACCCAAGAAGAAGACGGCAAACTCAAAGAATTCCTGGACGAACAGCTGAAGAAGGGATACATACGCCCGTCGAAATCCCCGTACGCCTCATCCTTCTTCTTCATAAAAAAGAAGGACGGAAAACTACGCCCCGTACAGGACTATCGACGTATCAACGCTGTTACTATCCGGAACCAATACCCTCTCCCGCTGATATCCGACCTCATCACCGACCTCAGTGGCGCACATACTTACACCAAACTTGACGTCCGGTGGGGATACAACAACATACGCATAATACCCGGCGACGAACCCAAAGCGGCATTCAAAACACGGTACGGGCTCTACGAAGAGACACTATCGCAAAACACGAACTGCACAGTACCATTATTCGCGTCTACATGGACGATATCGGCATTGCCACACGCGACCCCGCCGACTTACAAGCTCATATCGACGCAGTCCGCGACGTATTAGCAGTGTGTTTAGCGCACGACCTCTACTTTAAGCTCGAAAAATGTCTCTTCCACCAACCGCGGATGGATTACCTGGGGGTAATTCTTGAAAAGGGGGTGACACGCATGGACCCGGTAAAAATCGCGGGTATCAGCAGCTGGCCTCGCCCCATTTCGGTTCGTGATGTACGCTCATTCCTTGGCTTCTGCAATTTTTACCGTCTCTTCATCC
This sequence comes from Lactarius pseudohatsudake, assembly GCA_021525015.1. NCBI lineage: Eukaryota > Fungi > Basidiomycota > Agaricomycetes > Russulales > Russulaceae > Lactarius > Lactarius pseudohatsudake. The sequence continues at coordinate 180,138 of JAKELH010000045.1, read as the reverse complement.
ACAGCTTTGCCACACACGCACGACCACTCAACAAACTCACGAGGAAGGACACCGAATGGAGATGGGCTGAGGAGGAAGAATGTGCGTTCCAGAAGCTCAAGACACTCGTAACAGAAGAACCCGTCCTTGCACACCCTAACCTGAAAGACCAGTTCGAACTAGAGGTAGACGCTTCGGGATTCGCAGTAGGAGCAGTGCTACTCCAGAAGAAGGCAGATGGCAAACGACACCCGATTAGCTACTACTCAGCCACACTGAATGAAGCAGAACGGAATTACGACATCTACGACCTAGAACTATTGGCGATCGTCAAAGCTCTCCGCCACTGGCGACCTCTCCTGGCAGGATCCCCGCACAAGATCAAAATCTTCTCCGATCACATGAACCTGCAATATTGGAAGTCCCCGCAGAAAATAAGCCGACGAATCGCACGGGAAGTACTCGAACTCATGGAATACGATTTCGAAATTCACCATATCCCAGGAAAGAACAACGGAAGAGCTGACATGCTATCGCGCCGTCCAGACTACGACCAGGGGGGAAACAACAACAGAGATGTAACCGTCCTCCCTGAACACGTTTTCGCTAGAGCAACGACAATCACCCCAGTCGAAGAACCGGTGCAAACCGAATTGCAGCTCCGGTACTGGGTCGACCCCCATCAGCTGAAACAAATCCAGGGTGTTTGGTACAAACAAGGCCGCCGAGTGGTCACTGGAGACCAAACGGAAAAGAGGACGATTATCGCAGGTAATCATGACACTCCCGTCCACGGACACCCAGGTATCGCAAGGACTACGCAGATGGTAGAACAAAGGTACTGGTGGCCGGACATGAAAAATGACATCAAGGAATACGTCAGAGGATGTGCCGATTGCCAGCGACACAAAGTTAACAACCGCCCCACTCGAGCGCCGCTCGTCCCCATCATGCCGAAGACCGACGCCATGCCGTTCGAGACCATCGCACTCGACTTCATCACCAAGCTCCCCGTATCAAACGGATATGACTCCATCCTGACAGTCACGGATCACGACTGCACGAAGGCGTCGATCTTCATCCCGTGCAACGAAGAAATCACGGCTGAAGGGACCACTGCGCTGTACGTCATTCACGTGTTCGCAAGATTTGGATTACCGTCAAAGATTATCAGTGATCGAGACCCCAGATTCGCATCCAAATTCACACGGGAACTATGCCGCATCCTGGGAATTCAGCAGAACAATTCCACCGCTTATCACCCTCGAACGGACGGACAGTCGGAGCGGACCAATCAGTGGCTGGAACAATATCTTCGTTTCTGGACCAACGAACGCCAAGACAATTGGGCGTCCTTTCTTCCTATAGCGGAATTCGCGCATAACAATTGGCCACATGAATCCACGAGGAAGTCCCCATTCCATTTACTCATGGGTTACAACCCTCGCGCTGATTGGATCGATAACCCGTCCCCAATCCCACAGGTGACCAAGCGGTTGGAGCAATTCCGAGAGGCACGGATCGAAGCTCAACACCTGATCCAAAAAGCCCAAGCCTCGTGGGTAAAGCACAAAGATACGCCCAAATTCCGACTCGGAGATTACGTGTGGCTGGAAGGGCGTCACTTACGCACCAATCAGCCTACAGCGAAATTGGCAGCCCGAAGGCACGGCCCCTTCCAAATCACACAGGTGATGTCCCCTGTCAATTATCGCCTAGAACTTCCCACGCAGTGGAGCATTCACCCGGTGTTCCACATCGATCTTCTCACACCTTATCGCGAAACGCCCATGCACGGAGAAAATTTCCAGCGCCCACCGCCGGATTTGGTGGATGGAGAAGAAGAATACGAGGTCGAGAAGATTCTGGACTCCCGGATCTTTGGGAGAAGGCGCCGGCGACAATATCTGGTGAAATGGAAGGGATACTCCGACTCGGAGAATCAGTGGGTCGACAAGGATGACATATTCGCCGATGAAGCTCTGGCAGAGTACCAATCTGCTCAACCCCGCTCGGAATCCAACATAAAAGCTGCCCGAGTAACCCCGTACTCATCATTCGCTCGCCTCTTCCCTCACACTGGACTCCTCTCTCAACCACCAACAATGTCTTCTCCCTCTGCCACCAATGCCATCCTTCGCGTTGCCAATAACATGGGCCCCATCACCCATCAAGAGCTTGCAGAAGCCCTACAGTCCATCCTCCCCGCCTCCTACGCCGACGGCACGTCCAACCCAGCCACCTACTGGCTCATGTCGGAAGACGGGCAACGGCTCAACACCGTCCCCCTCATGGAGGCCGAAGTGCATCGGCTTCGTGCAGCTCTCCCAGACAGTGAGGACTCCTCACCTCGACCTCTCCCGGTACGAATCGAGTATCGGACCGAAGAAGGCGCCTTCACCGGCGACGCTGAGGTGGGAGGAATGGAGGTACACCGCCCAGACCTGGAGGGAGGAGCAGCTGACGAAGGCGAGGATAAGGAGAACGAGGCTCCTCGAGCGACGCAAGTTGTTTCGCGCGACGCTGAGGAAGCAGTGTACGAGCAGCCCGAGCTCACCCTGCGGGAGTGGTACCCAGCTGAGCACGCCTTCACTATGACCACCGCCGACGCTGACAACCCCCGCGAAACTCCGTACGCCTGCGACTCCGAGGGTCGCCCTATCTACCGGGGGGACGTACGTATCGAAGACCCCCCGCTCCATCCCACCATCCGTCTCCAACGTCGCCTAGGCAGCGACCGCATCGCCCCTCAGGGGTATAAACACAATCGCGGGGACGACTTCGTCCACTATCTCATCACCGACGCCATAGGGATCACCCGCCAGGCCGCCTATGTCCAGGTGGTCATGTCGGCAGACCCTCGGGTCATCGCCTTGGTCGACGACAGCGACAAGGTGTACTCCAAGCCGCTGTACACGGAGCCGATGGTCCGTGAGCGTGGCAAGCCCCATTACGCGCCTGAAGACATGTTCGCGCTCGCCGCGGGCCACTCCGACCGCCATCGCGTCGACTGCGCGATCAACGAGCTGAGGGATGTATCGGTGAAAGCTGAGTTGCATCGCTACCGTTCGTACATACAGGAGGCTGAGCGCCTTGAACAGCGCCTCCATCACCTGGCGCAGGCGCTCGGGGAGACGAAGGGAGAGGTCGCCCGCAGCAAGTTCCGTCTCGAGATGGCGGACGTGATGGAGCGTATTGACGAGAAGCAGAGCGGATGGATGGGAGGCATCGGACCGACTCGGCGCCAGGGGCGTCGCAGCTGAAAAGGGGGTGATGTTACGTTTGCGGTCGTGGACACTTACGAGTCGGTTGTGACTCCTTCGTAAGCAGTAATAGGTCACGGACTTATCGTATCAGTCATCGAGTATCACATGCAGGATACCATGACTCAATCCTAGGATCGCTGTAGTAGGGTTCGAGCTACTTACGCGATTCGTCTCGCTGTTTCATGAGGCGCTTTAAAGCTGCCTCCTACTTGTATAAATAGTAGTACGAAAAGACCGAGGATCTCTATCTCGGTCTTCTTCAATTGTCATCATTCTCTCTTCTCTCGTTGTGACTTGTGTTCTCTTTGTCTGTCTATTCGCACGCCTGTCTCTTGTGGAGCAGGTCGTACTTCAATGTCTAGGACTGGTGGACCTTGCCCCAGAAGCCTTCAGAGATCGCGTACCTTGGAGGGTCGTGTATCTAGTCACGTGATAGAGACTTCACGAATACGCTAAGTCGTGATCGCCCTCTCGATAGTCCAAGTCGGACTCAGCGCAGTGACAGCGTTACATGTGGGGTCCCACTCAGCACGTGCAAGTCCACCACTTCGGTCAATGATAGCCCACCCACCACCATCAACTGTATACTCGACACGGCCAACTAGGGCCTGGACACTTGTGATGTCGACAAGGTCGAGACTGCCCATTGTGCTGTAGAGATGGATATCAATACCTTCAAGATCAGCTGGTCCTGGGGTTTTGATCTTGCAGTTTCGAATCGCGGCAATGATAATGGGCTTGTGAGGGTCTACCCGGGTGTCAGAACAGGAAAAAGTAATGAGGTACAGATGTTCGAGTTGACCATAGAAGGTCTGCAGCTCGAATTTTGGTTTGCGACGGTGCATGTGTGCAAATTTATCTACTAACATCATGTACTGATCACGTCCAAGTCAATCACAATTGCTAAAGAGATCGAGTAAAAGTATGTGACTTACCCGCACAAACGTTGCATCCCAGCGATCTGCAGTGGGTCGCATGGCTCGGAGACCTGAGGAATGGATTGTATCCCCAGCTTCACTGTCTATCCACCGGACTTTCCCCCACTCCTCGATCTTTGCCTGTTGGAGGTGTTGTCGAATAGCTGAGATGTGGATGTCAAATCGCGTTGAAAGCGCAGCGGCGATTGAGTTCGACAACCCTGTTGGCAATGACGTATGGCCTGCGCCTTGTTGGACGACCACGCGAGGATACAGGAGTATACAGGTTGGGTCTTCAACGGGGAAAAAAAATCAGATTTGTGTTGTGAAAGTGACGAAGTGTGTGCTGGGACTCACAGTGAGGGTTCTTGTATGCTCCCTGTGGCAGGTTTTTTGGTTGAGGCCGTAACGAGAGTTCATCTGCCAAGCCATAGATGGCCTTGATTTGTGTAAGCTGTGCATCTTCAAGAATGTACTGATCAATGCTAGAATAGGGGGACCGTCGGTTTCTAATCGCAGGTTTAAGGCGATTACAATAGTGTTCCATTGGGAATGCCCAGTAACACCACACAGGTCCGCAAGTCTTGATGCTGTCGGCTATGTGAAGCAACGTGTGGATGGTGACTGGGCATGCAGACATACGGCCTGCGTCATGTTGATAGTAAAATCTGTAGACGATCAGAGTTAGCACAGCTATAATACAGGTTTGTGAAGCGTACCTTTCATATTTTTCGACCCAGTCAACAAATCCGTTGCGAACGGTGTTGATTTCTTCATCTGTTATCTCAAATTTGAGGCACGTGGTTAACAGCGTCACAAGGAGGATGAAGTGCTTGTAGTACTTCTCATTCTTGAATCGGCGCCAGAGCAGAACGGGGCCAATGTAGAGCGTCCAGAAGGACCACATATCAGCTGTGCACATGTAACGATCTCTTGTGATGTTTGGGACTCGAGAACCGTAAGCCGACGGGATCGTTGAGCCAGATGATGCTGTGAGTGTACCAATTCCTTCCCAGATGGCCTTCGAGAGCTCATAGGACTCGTTTCCCTGATTGAGCCCCTTAAAGTCGTGCGTCCAATGGAGTAATAGGTTTTTGATTGTGTTTTCCCAGATAAGATGCATGAAATCGTATGGAAATGAGTGAGGAAAGAAAAGAGAATAGACAGAAGAGAGGAGAGGCGTGCCCTTGATGCCGTACTCTTTTGAGAGTCTGTCGGTGGTGGTAATGGTAGTAGCGGCATCAACCTCAGCGGCCTGAGCAAGCAGCCCATTGTGTGTTCGCAAAGGAAGGTTGTAAGGATCATATTTCTCCACGCGTTCACCAGATTGGTCTGTTCTGACATCGGGATGAGATGAACGATCCAAGGGAACATAGTGTGTTGTCCCTGGCTTATCGGGTACCTGTAACCCTCGGATCTTGCACATGCGGCATGGAGAAGCGCCATTGTGCCCTTTCATCCGCATGATCATAGACATGGCTGGGATATCACCAAATATAATGACCAAGTGAGCACGTAGAGTGAAGTAAGTGCCTTGGAGGCCATCGAAAGAACGAACTCCATAAGCGAGACAAAAGAGTTCCTGGAGAAAAGGCCACAAGAATGAGTCGAAGTCTTGCGGCTTCTTCGGGCCGGGAATGACGCCAAGAGCAAGGATTTGATCAACGTGAAATCGTATCTCGGGGGGGAGATTGTAATTGAATAGGATGATCGGCCAGGTGGTACTCTTTCATTTGTTAAAAGGCGCAAACCCATCAGTAGACAGGCCAAGTGCTATGTCGCGGTGGTCGTCAAAATATCAATGTCCGAACATCTTGTTGTCGATCTGGACATATTTTGACTTGAGCGTCTTGTAGTTCTCGCCATCGAAGATGTCCTTGATGACCCCTGGAACCGACTCCCACTCAGACTGAGATCGATATTGCATTGTTGTCGCGACATCAGTGTTTGCGCAAAAGGCTTGTAGCCGAGGGATGAGAGGAAGGTAAGTAAACTTCTTGCGAGGCTTCCCATTCGGGTGGTATCACGAAAACCCACAGTACGTGCAGGATGTCGCACTCGAGTGGGGACCAGTGTAGCACAAACATGAGTTGGGGCAGCAGTCGTATATTTGAGCACCAAAACCGGCTAAAAATGCTATACGAGAATGGAGTTGTGAAAGCCCAGGAAGTGGGGTTGTGGTCTGGAATGCGTAAGGTGCCTTCTTCCAGGCGGCATCTGGCATGTGTGTAGATATCTTGAAAGTGAACGCTCGACATATTGTGCGATCGCATTCATCGAGCTTTTCGTCTAACAGAAATATCATTAGTTTTATCAACTCTCAGAAATAAACTCAGTACGACTCACCAATATTGGCATACCTAGACTCAAAGTCTTCTCTGAGCTCGTTGCGAATGCTAAAGCCACTTTCTTGATCCAACACATCCCGGTTGATGACATCTGACTCATCACTGTCAAATCCGTCTTCAAGCGGGACATTTGAATCCTCGCCAGAGTCCTCATCGGGCTCTGACGGCGGGTCTAAGTGGTTGTGGCCCTGGTGCCATCGTTGTGACATGGTGGCTACAAGTAATTGATCCATGTCATGCACCTGTCCAGAGCCTTCAATATAGTGACCACGTTCGCCATTTGGAGTCAATGGCCCCGGCATTTCAACGTCGAGGGAGAGTGTGTCTGGGCCAGGATCAACAGAACACATATCTTGACATTCTAGGGGTTTGGAAATGGGCTTTGTTTTCGCAGGCTTGTCACAAGGAGTGTGTGTGGCTTTGAACGCAAGTCGAGGACGTTTGTAGGACATGGGCGTTGTGAGAAGTTTGAGGTCCCGGGCCTGGCTGCGGTGTTCACGCTCGAGCCTGCGAGGTATGCGCTTGTTACAGCAGATGCAAAAGACAAGCTCCTGACTAGCCATGTTGCCAGGACGTTGACTTGTAGAGCACAGCAGACGGAAATATGAGACGGCCCAGCCTAAGTCAAATCAATAGAGTTGAATTCGAATTATTGCACGTGCACATTGTGTCAAGTTGAACTAGAGAAAAAAAAACGGGGAAAAGCCGAACCATCACCCCATCCCCCATTTGAGCAAAGGCTAGCCGCTCTCGAATATCAACATACATGCCTCTCAACGCAGATGAAGATTCCCCCCAGCCACGCGCAACAAGGAGGAAACCCGGAAAGCCTCCCAACACAAATAAAGATACCCCCCAGCCACATATAACGAGGGCTAGGGGGCTCGGAAATACGGAGAGTAAGTTTAAAATAGCATAATCCCAAGTCGTTAACACGCCTGGGTTCACATTACAGAGAGCAAGGACACCAGCCAGCGGTAGGGTGTGACAGGGGTAACCCCCGGGTTTTTTTTGCCATACCCGTACCCGTACCCGTGAACACCGTACCCGTACGGGTAGGGGTATGAAAACATATACGGGTTTCCACGGGTTTCCAGGGGTATGGAAAAACCCCTAAGGGTATACGGGTTTTTGTATAAAATCAATGTAAAATCAATATATTTGGGTGAAAGTTAGTTTGAAAAATGTTAATAATCATTACATTGACTGTTTATTCCTTATCTGAATCCATTATGGCCTTGGATAACATCAAAATCCGAGTATAATTGATAAAAATCATGTAAACACCCAGAAAAATCCGAAACAATACCCAAAAAATACCCAAAATGTTTATGTAATGCTTATGTAAGCATACCCGTATACCCGTGGCTACGGGTACGGGTTTCCCACGGGTATAAAAACCCGTACCCGTACATACCCGTGACCAAAAACCCGTGGTGTTACCCGTACCCGTGTCACACCTTAGCCAGCGGGCAAGCAGCGACTCAGAAGGCGTTGTCGAGGACGAGGCTGAGGTCACTGCACACATTGAAAAAGCTAAAGGTGAGACTGGGAACATGGACAAGGCGGATAAACTTGATGACTTACATATGGTTAGAGGAACTGAGAACGCTTGAGGCACAGAAAGCAGCGATTTCCAAAGAAATCGCTCAGGCTGAAGCTTCTGCCGCCGTCGCCACTTCAGAGCCCAAGATCAGGCACCCGCCCAGAGAAGTAAACATCCAAGCAGGAATGGGATTGGCGGACGATGTGCCTAGATATCATGCAATCAGAGTATGTTCAATTCTTGCAAGGGGAATGAAAACTTATCATTGCTTAGCGTTGTGTAACGGACCTCATTGGGGAGGTGGGGATAAATTGGGAATTGCTGTGGCCACAGGTCCCAGCTGTCAAAAAAGCGAAGCTGTATCAAGCTGTAAGTTCAAGTAGTTCTGGTAGTGGTGATACCTAAATGTACCTTACACACCAGGCTCGCAAGGAGATACCCTACTTGGCCAAGTTCGAGAACAACTGGCCAACGAAAGAGCTCGCCATGCAGTTGATGAAGAACAAGCGAAACCATTCGTACCGTTGTGGCTATCTTGAGGTACCGAAACAATATGCTTATCTAAAGCAGAATGCAGCCAAGAAAAAGCAAGGGGCTCGAGGGAGCCGCAGCACCAGAGCGTCGACACCTCAGTCGGATGGGAGCGACTCGGATGAAGATGGAGGCAGAGACGACAGTGCCGATTGCGACGAACCAACTGATAAGTCCACAGTTGCCTCGGGTTCCACATCCAAACGTGCCAGACCGGTGACTGTGGCTGCCCAGCCACCAAGGAAGAAGCAGAAGAAAACTGGTACCGCAAAGTCAACAAGGTCCATGGCCACGCGTACGGCCAAAGGCAAAGGAAAAAAGGCAAGTCCCATTGAGGCTGAGGCTGAGGAGGACGGGACATCGACAGGAGATGGTGATGAGGTGGACGTGGCAGATCTGGAAGAATAAGCGGGTGGACAAAGGGGGGCAGAGTGGGACTATATTGCCTCGAGGCTGACACAAGGTACGTGATCCACTTGCATCGTGAGGTAAGCCCAAGCTCACAATGTCAACTTTAGGTGTGCATGCTGTGTGTGTGCAGCTTCGCAATTCTGGATTCGGATCTGGTCGGCATGAGGGTTGACAACATTGACAGCTGCCACATGAATCCGACCGTATTCGTATTCCCCATATATATATATAGATCGTCGATTTTATAAAATGGTTTTGGCTGAAAATCAACCTAAACGGTGTGCTGAAAGTCATCCAACGGAATCTTGGGAGCGGTGATGATTATCATCCAACAATACAGGATGATTTTCATCCAATGGCTGATACTTAAATTAATCCAACAATCTTAAGCCAAATTGATGCTGATTTTCCTCTAAAAGTATCTACTGGTTTTCATCCGATAATCGCTACTGATTTTCATCCTAAGAATAGCTTATGGTGTGTCATTTTTCGATTGGATGATTTTGTACAAATATAGAATGATCTTACTCCTAATTTCGTCATCCTACTTGATGCTGATAATCACGCGCGGCCTACTGATATTCATCCTATGAAAGATGGCATGTCGTTTAAGCCTTACATAGGATGACCTATAGGATGAAATTCATCCTAATTTGTGGTCACAGTGCAACCGTTAGTACTCGCCGTCTGTCAACAGTCAATCCTGACTTGGCACCAGGTGTCGGTCGGAGAAGAGGAAGGTGGGGCAGGGCGGGAGTGGTAAGCCTCTTTGTCAAATCCTGGCCATGGAGCGTGGAGCGACACTTCATATACTCTCTGCTGTTGTCGAGGTGAGTTCCGTCGCCTGTTTTCTGTGCCCTATTACTGCGTCCTAACGTTACCTCCACCCGACAATCCTTGTCTCCGGCCTGGAGGCACCTGGAGCGCTGCTCCATGCCTCCACCATCACCCTCTGGTGCCTGCTGTACCGGTTAAGTTAAAGAGCATGATTTAACTTTCGGGGAAGACACTGCCATGGTCCTAGGTAAGGAGAAGGAGACCACTGAGGCCTACCTCAGCGAGGATATTGTGATGGTTGTCGCCTGCCTACTTCAATGTACTTCAATGCTGAGTGTCAGACAACCAAGGACACCGACACTATTGCAGGCCTTCAGATCCTCTGCATTATCAATGAGCCTAAAGCAGCTGCCATCACCTATGGACTTGACAAGAAGTCCAGGTCTAAGTATCTGATTGACATTTGTTTTTCTTGTGTTATCACTGATATTCCTGGACTAACATAAACAAGTACAAACTTTAGCTCTTTTCCTTAGCCGCTGCCTTGCTCGCTCCCTCTTCGATCCATTCACCCCAATGATGTTTATCATTGTATGGAACGGCCTCTACAACACCAATAAAGAAGAACGGAACACTGTGGAAGAGCGTGTTCAGGCGCATCTTGTGAGGAGGAAACTCTGGCGACGGAAGGTAAAGTTCGCGTTTATGAGGTACGTTCTTACGCACCCTTTAACCCCCAGTACTCACAACAACTTGCAGGCCTACAGGCTGGCACGGCGAAAGCGGCGCGGCAGAATCAGGCGGTCATATTACCGTCGATTTCTGTACGCGAGCCCGTGTCCACATTACAACACATCATGTGTACTGTACTGAGGCGGTGTATGGGGGTAAGTTCATCAAATTGTATGCGTATTTATACTTATATCTATTTTGTTCTATTAGGGAGAAAATGGGCTAGAAGATGACGGCGCCGTCACACAACTAACCTAGGCTGGCAAGCTGTTGCGTTTGAGCCCCTGGAGTACCACTGCGAGGAGGACAGCCACATGTACAGCATCACAACTAAGGAGGAGCTTGTAACGTTTCGTTTCGGACGTGGACTCTGACTCATCGGTGATGACTTACGAGTGTCAGAAGTACTTAGTCATGGACTGCGCAGCATCAGTCAGCTGTAGGGATTAGCATGTGATTGTACGAGATGACTCATTCCTAGTAGTAGTTGTATTAGGGTTCGCTCTACTTACGCTATTGGCTAGCTACGATTCGAGAGGAGCTTTAAAGCTACCTCATACATGTATATAAGGACTTGTACGAAGACCAGGATCCGTATCTTGGTCTTCTTCGAATACCACTTCTTGACTCGTCCTCTACACAAGGGATCTCCCCCCTTAGTGAGTTCCCTTCGTCCGGTATATCCTTTAGGATCCCCGTGACTTCCATTGGCCTTCGGCTACCCACGTGTCTGACCAACCGTGTGGACAGTGAACTACCCTCTCGAACGCCACGTGCCACCGGGTGTACCTCTATCACAACGAACGCGTCGCCAAGCCGTTTCACCAGATCTACGTCGTTGATCACGAGTCGTGGGACGAACTCAGAGTTGTCCGCTCCCCACCAATCTACCTTCCGCTGGGAGAAGACCTCCACGGATACCTAGGACCAGAGGAACGTCTATTCCCTCATCCCGTTGACATTCACACTACCTCCGCGAACAGAAACTACTATCTCCCCAGAGGATCAGCACATCAGCTTGCCTAAGTCAGGCAGACGTCCGTGGTAGACGTAACATTAAGACCAAGATACCATCGTGGCTTATCCTCAAGATCCAAACACGACCACCAAGGACCTTTGGGTCCCCTTCAACCCATACCACATCGATAGACGAGGAGAGCGAAACGTCCCCATCCAATATCTGAAAAACGCCTTCTGGTCGGACGACGCCCAAGACATCGGGTACGCTGCCAAATACAAGAAACAAAGCTACCCGATCGAATTCAACTTCGACCGCCTCTGCTGGGTCGAACTCAAGTGGGATCACTCTGCAGACAAATACAAAGCCGTCCAACCCAGCACACGACGTACTCCAGTGCAACATCCTTGCAAGCAGCGTCACCACAAGAGATCAGTGGGGTCCCATTGACGGAAGACCGACAGAAGAAGAACACGCACGATCCCCAACACCAAAAACACCAGGCTCCATCCCCTTCGCTCAAAAGCAACCCAGAAGAAATACACGTGCTCGGAGACGAGGAAACACACGAAGAAGTAATCCTCGAAGCATTAGCTGAGCAGATTCCTACCTTATCCATACCACGCATGGCAACCATTACCGAAGCAGAAACACAAGCACGCTACGGCCTTCATGGGGGATATTAACCCCGAAACAGGGCACCGAAAGGAACAACCCGGAGGGGGAGGCGAGGACCCTCACGGAGGAGGAAACGAAGGAGACGGAGACCCTCCATCGGGATGGCCGTTGGGAATACCAAGTGCAAACCCAATGCAACGGGCAGGAGAAGTTCTTCGGAAAAGAACCTACGGTATTCACGGGAGACCGTACCAAAGCAGCTGAGTTCTACACCCAATGGACGCTATTCACGAACTTAAATGATGAAAACGCGATCATCCAAACTCCATACCGAAAGGCAATGCTCTTCCTCACCTACTTCCAAGGCCCCCTTGTCAACGAGTGGATCCTCTCCACTTCCGAATGGCTAAAACAAGAGAAGCGCAGACTAGGCCCCCTAGATGAATGGCTATGGGAAGCCGTAGCGGGAGGATTCAAGAGACAATTCACCGACACCCTAGAGGAGGAGAAAGCGCGCCAAGAACTCCGCGCTGGAATCAAAATGGAAAAAGGGGACATAGACGCCTACATAGCTAAGTTCGAACGTCTAGTCCGCCAGAGCAACTACCAAACCAACACCCCTCTAGTGCTCGACTGCTTCACAGCAGGATTACCCTACGACCTCTACCGCAACTCGTATCAGTTCCACAACCCCAGCACCTACGCCCAATGGAAAGCGGCGGCCATAGAACAACAAAAGCGCTGGATCCACATGAATGCCCGAGTCGACAGAAAGAAACCCCAACAAGGGCAAAACCAGGGACAGAGTCGCCCACAAGGACAGCGTAATGCGCCAATGCGCCCATGGCAAACACCTCAGAAACCAGGATGGCAGCAGTATCGCAACCACCCCGACGCCATGGACACCACCCCAGGCAGAGTCCGCGCAAGACTCGCGGACGCCGAAGAAATCCTTGAAACCTGGAAACGGAATCAGCGCGTAGGGACACCGCCCGCCAGAAGACCACAGGGTAGAGGAGTTATTGATGCAAGGGACGTCACCTGCTATACATGTCATAAGAAGGGACACTTCTCACGAGACTGCCCCACTTGGCAGCGTCAAGGCCCACAGGTGCGCGGCGCATACATCGAGGAAGTACAGAGCGTACGAGAAGAACCGCTCATCGATCTCGAAGAAGGAAGTGAACGAGGAGCGCGAGCCTCCACCTCCACACCCCAAGACAGAGCAGACGAATGGCTCGAAAGAGTGTCGGGACTAGATGAGGAAGCCAAAGGGCTAGTAATGAAGGAGCTGTGGGGAAAGAAGGATTTTCAGGACGCCTAAACCCATCGGCCTGGGTGAGGGCATTAAAAAGTGACTCTGTGTTCATAACGCGCTATCATTCTATGCATGTTCCAGTTTCGACTCGCACAAGTCACTTCATGGCCGACAAAAGAGCTCTGGTAGACTCCGGAGCCACCAACAACTTCATACACCCCGCATTCGTCAGAAAAATGGGTATCGGGTCAAACGAACTAGACCGACACCGAAATATCTGGAATATCGACGGAACACACAACAAATCGGGAAAGATCACCCACTACGTGGATCTCAACATCCAAACCAAAGGGAGAAAGAAGATTATGAGATTCCTCATCACCGACGTAGGAGGAGAAGACTTAATCCTTGGATATCCATGGCTCGCAACCTTCCAACCAACAATCCAATGGGCCAGCGCAACCCTCAAAGCAGATGAGTACCCAATCATTATACGAACTATGAATCCCACTCGTAAAAGCATAGACCCGGTAATCGCAAAAGCAGTCGTACGCGCCGCCTTAACCAGAGTCATCGACGAAGAAAAAGAAGAAATCGTCCAACAACTCGAACAAGAGTGCTCACTACAAGGGGCAAGAGTAGAAGAAGACAAAGAGGAAATTCACCTACGAGCCACCACCTCGACAAACCTAGCAATCAAGGCGCAACAGCACACACAAAAGACAGAAGTCCCGGAGGAGTACAAAAGACACGCCAAAGTATTCAGCGAAGAGGAATCCTACCGACTCCCTTCCTTGAAACCATGGGACCACGCCATAGACCTCAAACCAAACGCACCCAGCGCCATCGACTGCAAGGTTTACCCAATGAACCAAGCAGAGGACCAAGCCCTCAAAGAATTCCTAGACGAACAAATGGCAAAAGGATATATCCGACCGTCGAAATCCCAGTACGCATCCCCTTCTTCTTCATCAAAAAGAAGGACGGAAAACTACGCCCAGTACAGGATTACCGAAAACTCAACGAGTGGACCATACGCAATCAATACCCACTCCCACTCATCCCAGAACTCATCTCGGACTTGAGCGGCGCCTCCATATTCTCCAAGTTCGACGTCCGCTGGGGATACAACAACATACTGATCAAGGACGGCGACCAGCCCAAAGCCGCGTTCAAAACACGCTACGGGCTGTACGAGCCACTAGTAATGTTCTTCGGACTTACCAACTCCCCGGCAACGTTTCAAGCAATAATGAACATCATCCTGAAACCCGTCATCGACTACTGGGAACAACGAGGAACGATCATACGGGTGTATATGGACGACATTGCAGTCGCTTCGAACAATATGGAGGACCACATTGCAGCAATACACGACATCCTGGACGTACTGGAAACCAACGACCTATTCCTCAAACCGGAGAAATGTATCTTCCACGCTCCGCGCATCGATTACCTGGGGGTAATCATTGAAAAGGGGGTGACTCGCATGGACCCCATCAAAATTTCGGGCATCAAAGACTGGCCTACCCCCACCTCCGTAAAACAGGTACGATCATTTTTGGGGTTCTGCAACTTCTACCGCGCTTTCATTCGAAATTTTGCCACATACGCACGACCACTTAACCGTCTAACAAGAAAAGACACGACATGGCAATGGGGAGTCGAGGAACAAGCAGCACTGGACAAACTCAAAGCACTCGTTACAACGGAACCAGTACTGGCACACCCAAAACTCGACAAACAATTCGAGCTCGAAGTCGACGCCTCAGGATTCGCCGTAGGAGCAGTATTGCTACAGAAAGGAGAGGACAACAAGAGACACCCCATCGCCTATTACTCCAACACCCTCAACACAGCGGAAAGAAACTACGACATCTACGACCTAGAGCTATTGGCGATTGTAAAAGCCCTCCGAAATTGGCGACAATACCTGGCTGGATCCCCGCACAAGATCAAAGTGTTCTCAGACCACATGAACCTACAGTATTGGAGGTCTCCCCAGAAGATTAGCAGACGCGTGGCACGGGAAGTACTGGAACTCTCCGAATATGACATTGAGATTCACCACATCAAAGGAACCGCGAACGGCTGCGCGGACGCCCTGTCAAGACGCCCTGACTATGACCAGGGAGAAAGGGACAACGAACAGGTGACAGTCCTCCCCGATGACGTGTTCGTAAGAGCGGCCACGATGGACACCACGGAAGACCCCCTACGCCTAGCCAAAGTCATTCCAGTAATGGAAATGGAGCCAGCACTACCCATATACAGACAGAATGAAGACACATTACGCAAGTGGGTAGACCCCCACGGGCTCAAAAAGATAGAAGGCACATGGTACAAGGAGGGAAGACGCGTGGTCACCTCAGGACCCCACCATCACACGGACCTCATCAAGGCACACCACGACCCACCAGTATACGGACATCCCGGAATCAATCGGACGATACAACTCATGGAACGCCACTACTGGTGGCCTGGCCTACGCAAAGAAGTGATGGACTACGTCAAGGGATGCGCCGACTGTCAACGAATCAAGGTCAACATGCGACCACAGCGTGCAGCACTGCAACCCATCTACCCCAAACCGGAAGCTATGCCGTTCGAGACCATCGCCCTTGATTTCATCACAAAACTCCCTGTGGCACAGGAATGCGATTCGATCCTCACAATAACGGATCACGACTGCACGAAAATGGCCTTATTCATTCCCTGTCAAGAGGAGATAACGGCAGAAGGAACAGCCGCCCTGTACGTAAAACACGTATTCCCGCGGTTCGGATTACCCTCCAAAATAATCAGTGACAGAGACCCCCGTTTTGCGTCCAAGTTCACACGCGAACTGTGCCTGATACTAGGGATCCAGCAGAACATCTCGACTGCATATCACCCGCGAACAGACGGACAGTCAGAACGCACCAACCAATGGCTAGAACAGTACCTCCGTTTCTGGGTCAATGAGCGACAGGACAACTGGATCCACTACTTACCCATGGCGGAATTCACCCACAACCACTGGCCCCACGAAGCAACCAAGCAATCTCCCTTCAGTTTACTAATGGGGTACAACCCGCGCGCGGACTGGACAGATCGACCGTCCCCTATCCCACAGGTAGCACTCAGGGTCAAACAATTCAAAGAGGCACGAAAGCGCGCCCAGGAACTGATGATCAAAGCGCAGCAGCGATGGGTCCAGAACAAAGATACGCCCAAGTACCAAGTCGGAGATCAAGTATGGCTAGAAGGACGCCACCTCCGAACCAACCAGCCAACCGCAAAGCTTGCGCCCAGAAGACATGGCCCGTTCAGGGTAACCCAGGTGATGTCCGCAGTCAATTACCGCCTAGAACTTCCCACGCAGTGGAGCATCCATCCAGTATTCCACGTAGACCTTCTGACCCCGTATCGCGAAACGCCCACGCACGGACCAAACTATCAACGCCCACCTCCGGATCTAGTAGAAGGCGAAGAAGAATATGAGGTCGAGAAGATTCTAGACTCTCGGAAGTTCGGCCGCAGTCGCAAATTGCAATACCTTGTCAAATGGAAAGGCTACCCTGACTCGGACAACCAGTGGGTCTCCAAGGATGACGTATTTGCCGATGAAGCCGTACGAAAGTTCAAACAATCAAACCCCGCCAGCGAGACACATATAAGCAGGGGCATAACCCAAGAGACGTCTTCATCCCCCTCTCTCACACATCATCCCACTCATGTCCCACACCCCAGTAACCATCCTCTATATCGCCAACGATGCAATCCCAGTACGGACCGTACAATCCACGCCATTGTCACCCCTGCAGATTCCCCTCTCCCTTCAACCAGGAAGAGACGATCTTCCTTCCACCGAGGCATCCCCACTTCCTTCGCCGTCCCCCACTCTTTATTCCAGCTCCCTCGCGGACAGTTATGTCCCGACGAGACCGCAAACACCAGCACCCAGCGACGACGGTCTCGGAGTTGGAGACAGCCACCTCCCCGGAGACCCCTACGACCCGGCGGAACACCTGTCGCCGCATCCGTATCTACGTTATGCCACCCATCTCACCACGACACACTCGGAAACCCCCCCGCTATGCGGAACCACGGGGGAAGTACTCACCGCGCTGCCGATGGCTCGACCCACGCTACGAGTCCATCTGGAACAGGAACAAAGCCCGATTTCCCGATGCGGCGTGGAAACGCCTCCACCCACGGGGTTCCATCACAACAGGGGAGCCCATTATATTCCCTTTCCTATCAGAGACGCTCACGAACAACTTTGGCCAGCCTGTTTTACTCAACTCATCCTCACCGCCGACCCCTTCGTCCTCGCCTACCGACGAGGAACCGACCAGCAGTATGGGAAGCCCGTTCACGCCACTTCCCAGTGCCTATCAGACCCGCCAGTGTACACCGACGACGACCTAGTCTTCCTCGATGCGGAAAGCGGGCTGCGTCAGTCAGTAGACCGCGCCCTCCTCGAAATCCAGGACCTCACCCTGCTAGCGGAAGTACACCGCTTCCGCAGCATGTGTGCCGGGTACGCCGCAAAGGAGAAAGAGGTGCTGCAGAAAGTCCAGGAGCTGGAGCGCATCGGAATGGATCGCAAGTTGAGTGTCATCCGCTTGCAGAGGGCCAATGCGATCGAGAGGATCGAGGACCAACGCGACGGAGTAGGCCGCGGTCGCACGCTGGCACAGAAGGCCACCGAACGCCTCTAGGAGCGTCGAGCTGGGGCTCGAGTCTGAAAAGGGGGTGATGTAATGTTTCGTCTCGGATGTGGACTCTGACTCATCGGTGATGACTTACGAGTGTCAGAAGTACTTAGTCATGGACTGCGCAGCATCAGTCAGCTGTAGGGATTAGCATGTGATTGTACGAGATGACTCATTCCTAGTAGTAGTTGTATTAGGGTTCGCTCTACTTACGCTATTGGCTAGCTACGATTCGGGAGGAGCTTTAAAGCTACCTCATACATGTATATAGAGACTCGTACGAAGACCAGGATCCGTATCTTGGTCTTCTTCGAATACCACTTCTTGACTCGTCCTCTACACAAGGGATCTCTCCCCTTAGTGAGTTCCCTTCGTCCGGCATATCCTTTAGGATCTCCGTGACTTCCATTGGCCTTCGGCTACCCACGTGTCTGACCAACCGTGTGGACAGTGAACTACCCGCTCGACGCCACGTGCCACCGGGTGTACCTCTATCACAACGAACGCATCGCCAAGCCGTTTCACCAGATCTACGTCGTTGATCACGAATCGTGGGACGAACTCAGAGTTGTCCATTCCCCACCAATCTACCTTCCGCTGGGAGAAGACCTCCACGGATACCTAGGACCAGAGGAACGTCTATTCCCTCATCCCGTTGACATTCACACTACCTCCACGAACAGAAACTACTATCTCCCCAGAGGATCAGCACATCAGCTTGCCTAAGTCAGGCAGACGTCCGTGGTAGACGTTACACCGCAGCAGTGTGCGCGAAAGGACATGATGGAGTTCTTCCAAGAGTGATACCCTGTGTGGCTAAGAGTCAAGTGCAAGACTTCAGTGGCGACAACAGCAGTGCCATGTGCTTGCGGACGTGCGCATTGTGTTAGAAGCCCAGCGATTGCAACGAGTACTTGCGACAGTATTTAAGATACCCACAGCGACATGCGCGGTACGCGCAGATCAGTATCAGGGAAGAGCGGCATGCGCCAAGAAGTCCTCAAGCGCAAGCTTCAGCAGTGATGGCACCACTTGTGCACGGACAAGCGCAACACATCTAGAGCTCGGCGATCGTAGAAGGCACTCACAGCAACATTCACAAGACATGCGGAGACGTGCGCGACATCAGCGGATCAGCAGTATCGTTAGTGTTCGTCACGGGTAACCCATGGGTCACTCGGGCCTTACCCGTACCCGCACCCGTGTGAAACCCGTACCCGGGGTCACAGGTATGGGTACCAGTCGCTACGGGTATGGGTACTTGCGGGTTGCACGGGTTTGCGGGTTGGCACGCGGGTCAGCGTGCTCAATGTGATTATACACTAAGTTACTATACAAAAAAGAGCTACTGTAAAACTACTACGAAGCCCGCTGCGTCGTCATCGCTCCCCGCTGTCGTTGCATCACCACCGGCGCCGTCTGTTGTGTCGTCGCCGTCTTCGCTGCCGTCTTCGTCGCTGCCGTTGTCACCGTTGTCACTGCTGTCATTGGCGTCGTCGCTGCTGTCATCACCATCGTCGCTGCTGTCGTTGTCGCCATTTGCTGCCGCCGTTGTCGTCGTCGAGTCGCAGAGTCGCAGCGCCCCCTCGCCATCGCTCCTGCCGCAGGTGAGTTGTTGGGGTGCCGCCGCCGTTGCGGGACTTGCGTTGAGAGGTGCCGGCGGTTGGTAGCTCGTTCAGCTGGGGCTGGCGATGTTGTCGTTGCAGTTGTTGTCAGCCGTATGCAGCAGGCGGGGTTTGCCGTTGATGCTTGAGCGTGCGTTCCCGCCGATTCATTCCCAGGCCGGGTGATGCTGATTGTCTTCGCCTTGCTTAGTCACCATATCGATTACACTGCGCAGCCCCGAACTGCATGCGCTACCAACCACCACCGCCGCCCTGCCATCGACAACAGCAAGACAATGTCGACGACAACGACAACGACAACGAAGGCGACAACAATAGCAACAACGACAACAACAACGGGGCGACACGACGAGTTGGACAGCCACCAACCGCCACCGCCACCGCCGCCGCCGCCAGCCTTGCCATCGACTCGGACAACAGCAAGATGATCTCAACAACAAATACGACGACAACCTCAACCTCAACCTCAACGATAGCGACACCGACAACAACGACAGGACGACAACGGGACACGAAGACAACGGGACACGACGACTCGGACGCGAGTCATGCGACGGCTCGCCCTGCAACGGGCATTCTGACCTTGATTCTGACCAGTAGTAGTATTATAGTTACTTTGTGTACAAGTGTAGTAGTTTATAAGGCCAAAATAAAAGCCATGTTGTGCTCAAAAAAACCCGCCAAACCCGTCATACAGGTGCGGGTTCTGGACGGGTACCCGACGTCGTACCCGCACCTGTACCCGTCAAACCCATACCCGGGTACCCGTACGGGTTTATGAACCCGTGATGAACACTAAGTATCGTGAGTCAAGAGCGTCACGTGAAGTATCACAAGGCCAGCAACTGTGACTGCGCCGGCGTTGCGCAGACATCTGTAGCTCATGCGAAGGTTTCAGGTAGTTTCAGCCGTCGACCCAGGTGTTTCCAAGTTCGGCAGACATGTGTGCAGCAAGAGCAACTCAGCGTTACCAGAAGAGCGCCAGTTACCACTATTCCGCAGAGCGTTATGTCCCAAAAAAGGAAGGTGCCAAGAAAGTCACGTTCTTGGATTCCAAAACGGGACCGTCACCTTTGATTAGTGTTTGAACTCAGATGGAAGGACTTTCATTTAGTCAGCATAGTAAACATTTGTTTTTCCGTTAACTTATGTTTAAAAAACAACAACTTTTATTTTATTTTATTAGCTAACTACTTTACATGGATTTTTCTAAGTCGATGTACTGGCGCGGGGGGTGCCCACCGTTCGCGTGTGGCCCCACCGCTTCGCTTCGCCTCGTTAACGACACCCACCCCCTTCTGCATACACGCGAGGGCGTGCCGGAACCGTCACCCCTCCCTTTCGCACCCCCGCTCCGATCCGCTCACCCTTCTGTGTCCGCACAGCTCCCTTACCCAGGTCGTGCCCTGCCTCGCCCGCACACCCTTTGCGCATACGCAGGGGGAGGTGCAACCTCACCCTTCGCGTGCATGCGTGCGACCCTCCCCCTTGCGCGCACCCCTCGGGGGTGGCACGCGCAAACCGGGGCTGGTGCGTGTGCCACCCCTCTTACGCCCCCGGGCATGCACGGGCGGGGTGATGTGCGTAAACCGGGCTGGGCATAGCGCAGCGGTGACTGGGGTGGGTGCACTGTCCCTCGCGTAAACCCGTAGGGGTGGGTGCGTAGTCCCTCCTGCACCCCCCGGCATGCAGGGCGAGGCGGTGTGCGCGGGGCTGGGCTGGCGTCGCCTGCGCTGAAGGGACCGGGGTGGGCGCACCGGCCCTTCTGCGTCACCAGGCGTACGCAGGCGCAGCGCGTAAAGAGGGAGGCCAGGGTGGCGTGGCCCAGACGGAGGGAACTGGGGGCGGGGGCGACGCGGAGAGGTGGGGTGGGGTGGTGTGCCCTCCTGTGCCCCCCTTCCGCGCAAATGAGGGGCTGGGGAGAGGGCGGCGACGGCGTACCTTGTGCGCACCCCTTCCGATGGGAAGGGAGGGACCGGGGGCGGCGTACCCTCGTGCCCCCCCTTTCCGCGTGAATGGGGTGGCACAGACAGGGGAAAGGAGGGCGGGGGGCGACGGGAGCGGTACGCCCCCCTTCCGTGCGAACGGGGAGGCGCCGGTCAATGTGGGGGAAGGAAGGGGGGTGGGTGTGTGACTTACCATGGTGTGCCCCCCTTCCACGCGAACGTGGCGGCGCGGACGGGGGGGAAGGGAGAGGCTGGGGCTTACCCTCGTGCGCCCCTCTCTATGCAGGGAGGAGAGGCGTCGGCCTGCCCTCTTGCGTCCCCTTTTCAACGCGGATGGGGTGGGCAGGATGGGAGGGATAGGGGGCATGGTCCAGCAGTTCTGGACCCTGCAGCGGAAGCAAAACGTGCCTGCCACGTATGCTGACGTGGCAGGCACGTTTTGCTTCTGCCACGGGGACCGGGCCCATGCACCCTCATCCTCCCTCATCCCCGCCCTATTGCGTGCCACCCAGAATTGGGTGTGCAAAGAGCGTAGGACGCCCGCCCCTCTGCCCGCCCCTCCCTCCACTCCTCCCGCTCCCCTCGCCCACCCCATCCGCGTCGAAAAGGGGACGCAAGAGGGCAGGCCGACGCCTCTCCTCCCTGCATAGAGAGGGGCGCACGAGGGTAAGCCCCGGCCTCTCCCTTCCCCCCATCCGCACCGCCACATTCACGCGGAAGGGGGGCACACCATGGTAAGTCGCACACCCACCCCCCTTCCTTCCCCCGCATTGACCGGCGCCTCCCCGTTCGCACGGAAGGGGGGCGTACCGCTCCCGTCGCCCCCCACCCTCCTTTCCCCTGTCCGTGCCGCCCCATTCACGCGGAAAGGGGGCGCACGAGGGTACGCCGCCCCCGGTCCCTCCCTTCCCATCGGAAGGGGTGCGCACAAGGTACACCGTCGCTGCCCTCTCCCCAGCCCCTCATTTGCACGGAAGGGGGGCACAGGAGGGCACACCACCCCACCCCACCTCTCCACATCACCCCCGCCCCCAGTTCCCTCCGTCTGGGCCACGCCACCCCGGCCTCCCTCTTTATGCGCCGCGCCCGCGTACGCCTGGTGACGCAGAAGGGCCAGCGCGCCCACCCCGGTCCCTTCAGCGCAGGCGACGCCAGCCCAGCCCCGCACACACCGCCTCGCCCTGCATGCCAGGGGGTGCAGGAGGGACTACGCGCCCACCCCTATGGGTTTACGCGAGGGACAGTGCACCCACCCCGGTCACCGCCGCGCTATGCCCAGCCCGGTTTACGCGCATCGCCCCGCCCGTGCATGCCCAGGGGCATAAGAGGGGTGGCACGTGCACCAGCCCCGGTTTGCGCGTGCCACCCCCAAGGGGTGCGCACAAGGGGGAGGGTCGCACGCACGCATGCAAAGGGTGAGGTCGCACCTCCCCCCCACGTATGCACAAAGGGTGTGCGGGCGAGGCAGGGCACGACCTGGGTAAGGGAGCTGTGCGGACACAGAAGGGTGAGCGGATCGGAGCAGGGGTGCGAAAGGGAGGGGTGACGGTTCCGGCACGCCCTCGCGTGTATGCAGAAGGGGGTGGGCGTCGTTAACGAGGCGAAGCGAAGTGGTGGGGCTGCGCGCGAACAGCAGGCACCCCCCGCGCCAGTACATCGACTTAGAAAAATCCATGTAAAGTAGTTAGCTAATAAAATAAAAGTTGTTGTTTTTTAAACATAAGTTAACGGAAAAACAAATGTTTACTATGCTGACTAAATGAAAGTCCTTCCATCTGAGTTCAAACACTAATCAAAGGTGACGGTCCCGTTTTGGAATCCAAGAACGTGACTTTCTTGGCACCTTCCTTTTTTGGGACGTAACACTCTGCGGAATAGTGGTAACTAAGAACGCCAGCAGGTGATGCACCATAAGCTCAGGAGCAGTCAAAGGAACGCCCCAAACATGTGACACACATGCACAACGATACATGCGACAGCTACTCCTTGCACCCTGCACCTCGAGGATGACCACTACTGACCCCCGCACCACAAGCCAAGCAAAGACCTGCGCACAGCAATGACTGAGGACAGTCAGGATCTCAGTGGGGAGGAGATAATACGCCTAGCGCACAGCTGGCCAGGTAAATCCCCCTTTTCACATCTTTCATCACTTTCTCGCACCGCTCTGGCAGCCCGTGCTTTCCTGCGCTTCAGCTGATTTGGGCCTTTACTGTCCCACCCTTTCCTCTGGCCTTGCGACCTCACTTTGTTGCTCCCTGGACTTTGCTCTATCTTTAGATCTGCATTCTGGCTTTCCTGTATACATACTCCCTGTATCTACTCCTTCACCTCAGTCAATCTTAGTTCTCCACTCTGGGCTTCAGAGCTCAGTAAGGGTCTATTCCTCCTATTTCCTCGCGCTCCCGAGCGTCTCGCATTCGCACGCGCCCTTAGCAATTTTAGATCGACAGTTCCCCAGTCTATGCGAACCTCTGTGAGAAGTTAGGAGTCCCGCGAAGGCCTGCACGATTGGCAGCGCGGCTTCAAGCCTCCCCGAACCCGACACTCTTAGCTGCACTCAGAAGCGCTTACCGGCAGCTTAGGGTATCAGTGCATTCCTGGGGTTTTGCAACTTTTATCGACGGTTCATTTGGGGCTTCTCAGCGACAGCATGCCCACTTCACAACCTCACCCGGAAGGACACCCAATGGCACTGGGGGTTGGACAAACAAACCACGTTCAACAATATTAAAAACTGTATCGGGCAAGAGCCCACACTCCTATTTCCCAACCTCGCGAAACCCTTTGAACTTGAGGTAGACACCTCCAACGTCACATTAGGAGCTGTGCTAAATCAACTCGGCCCAGATGGCAGGATACACCCTGTTGCATTCAAGGGGGTGGCGGGACCAGAATCCCGAACAGGACGTTGGGGGGGGGGGGTGGTGCGGTGGAGGCCGTGAAAAAATTTGGACCTTCCTAATTAGGAAGTGACCCCCTAGCAGCTGTACTCCTCACTTTTTGACTTCGACATTTTTGACTTTGTTGGGCTTTTAGCTGCTAATCACATGTACTTAAGGCTTCTAATCATTCCCTCCAACTCCTCCATTATCTCCTCACTGCTGTCACTTAGAAGAATCAGACTCGACAAGTCTTGCAGTTCTCAATAGAATTTGGGGTTGTGGAGCAATGCAAGCCAGTGTACATGCCTCCATGGGGCATGATATGTCGTGGGGGGGTTTGCAGTAGCAACATATGCGTCATTGTCAAATTTCTAAGCCCGCATGCGAGTGCTGCGGGTTCAGGAACGAAGATGGTGTGCTATGAAGGCTGGGTAGTCTAGGTGGTTGGAAACGGTCACACATGCTTCTGCACAGCACAATACTTGCATGGATGGCTGCCTTGGTCGGGGATGTGTTGTGCTCAAGTTACTAAGGCCGCACGCAAATGCAGCAGTGAAACGATAGTGGGTGAGGATGCAAGTGCAAAACTGGTCGCTGCAGGTGTGCATGCCTCCGCAGGGCATGATATTCCGTGAGGTAGTTTGCAATGGCTGAAAACACGTCGATCTATAACCGCTAAGCCCGCACGCAAGTGCTGCAGGTTCAGGAACACAAACAGTGTGCTATGTAGAGCCCAACTAGGTCAGGTGGCAAAGGTGGTCGCAAATGGTCATGCACCCTTTTGCATGGCACGAAATCTTACATGGGTGGCCGCCTTGGTTGGGCATATGTTGTACTTGAGTTACTAAGGCCGCACACAAATGTGGCAGACACAATAGCGAGTGGGGGGGGGGGGAGGGGGGCCGAAAACTGCCGAAAAAGAAATTCTGATGTCATGTCAAAAATTCCGGTCCCACCACCCCCTTGGTTGCATTCCACTCCGAATCCCTCAATCAAGCAGAACACAACTATGATATCTATGACTGGGAGCTCCTAGCGGTGGTGAAAGCATTACATGCGTGGTGCACGTTGTAAGGCCAGCCTTCAGGCTGAGCCTGAAACCATCTATTTTCATTTCCCACATTTGATCGCCTCAGCCATGTGGCCTTTCTCGGTGTACAGTTGCGGACAAGCAAAACCATCAAATTTGATGTCTGATTTTTAGGGACATGGCAAAGTGCCAGAAAGCCCTGGAAACCATTAAGGATGGTAGATAATGGGTGTGTGAAAGTCACTGCATCATTAGATTTTTCAAATCTTGAGTTTTGACTTGAGATGACGGGCAAAATATTGGCGCATGTAGAAACAAATCACTAAAATCTCAGAAAATTCGTTTTTAGAGAGATCTGATCAAGCGCTCCATGATTCCGAAAAGAGTTCATCAATAAAAAATCCCGTTCCCTCCCAAAAAAATTATTATGCCAGGTAAACCAAGAGGTCAATCTTGTAAAAAACCTTGCAAAAGTCAATATAAACCCGCTTCAATGTCTAAGAACACATCACTATTGCTGCTGGTAGCTTCTTAGGTTGACATTGATACCCTAAACTATCCCTAATTACTAGGAAATGGTCTATGGGGTGTGCAAAATTCGGAGGGTGTGAAGTAGTGCAAGGTGTCACACAGGCCTCCGCAGGGCGTGAGCAGTTGCATATGGGTTCGTGGAGATTGCAAGCATGTTGGTATTGAAGAGCTAAAGCCGCGTGCAAGTGCAGCAAGGTCGAAAATGGAAATGGGGTCAGCTAGTCGCAGGTGGTCAAAAAGGGTCGCGCACGCTTCGGCACGGCGCAAAACTTCGCAGATGTCGCCGCTTTGGTCGGGAACGTGTCTGGTTTGAGTCTCTAAGGCCGCACACGAATGCGGCACGCTGGGGAATGCAAGAGAGGAGCTACACTGAGCTCAAAAATCCGAAATCTGAGGGGGAGAGTTTACTATTAGAAGTCTTAGTAGGTTGTAATTACATGATATACTGGGGAATGGTAAAATGTAAGGGAAGAGTGTGGGATGCCAGTGAGTGGGAGGCTGAGTGCACACAGAACGCAGGAAAGCCAAGGGGAAAGCGATGAAGCACACGGAAATGAGGTGCTTAGAAAGCCGAGTGTGGAAAGTTACTGTAGAAACTGTGAAAAGTGTGAGTTCACCAGCCAGGGAGAGCGCAGGATGTCTCAAACAATACAGATGACAAGTCTCCAAAGGGTGTTGATGCCGTCTGTATTTGATCTCATACAATTTCTGTCTCATAGACCAAAAAAATCCCTCAAAATTTTGGTGCAGCAAAAAAATCACAGAAATAACATAAGAACCATGTTTTTGAGCTATTTCAGCTCATCTGAGTCCGAATCTGATATTAGTTTTCTCCAGAAAAATCTGGTTGCTGAGATATCCAGGTTGATGACTTTGCTTGTCCGCAACTGTACCTTTGTCTCGCTTCGCTTCCTTTTTCTCTTTTAAGTACAGGACTATTCGTACTTAAAGGGAGACTTTTACTTTACATTGAATCAGACAGTGCTCGGTCACCCTTGCTTTTCCCCCTCTCTTAGCGTGAATATCCTGGAAGTCAGGCCCAAACGTGGGCACTCAAAGGACAACTCTCGCTAATTCTTCCCCATCTTTTCTGGCTGCTTCTCTTCCCCTCCTTTATCCTTAACTACCCTCTGCCCACATTTACTCACGCACGCACTTTCGAGCATGTTCACCTGGCTGCCCCAGTGAGGCAGAGTTCAGTGGTTTATTCCCCCACCTTCAAACCTTCAACCTCTCCACCTTACGGTCGCCTCCGGTGACCAATCCTACAACCAAGCAGCCTCAACCTCTTCTCTTTCCTTTCGGTCGCCTCTGGTGGCCTACACAATGTCAAACGGTCTCCCTCAGTCTGCGAAGGCCCAGCTCGCTCGACTCCAGCCCATATTTCGTCTTGTTATTGTCATCAAGATCTAGTCATTTTCAGTCTCCTCCCATCCACCATCCTTCCCCTCATTCCTGTTCGATCTTCGTCCCACCTTCTCTCATCCACTTTTAGCTTACACTTCTCATCGTCATTCCCTTGTTTGTTCCCTTCCATTCTCTTCGATCTCTTTCAATTTCGTTCTATCGGCTTCGATCGCCCTCCCGTTCCAATCCCTGAACTCGCGCACTGCCCCCCCTCGATTTCGCATCCACAACGCCCATTTCATCTGTCTTTTCACCGACCGTCGCACGCATGCCACTGGGATGTATTACGATGACAAGGACAACAATCCTTACACGCCACGTATCGGACCGGCAGCAATGCCATCGCCTCGCTCGAAGTTCACGCCTTACTTTTCGGGATGTACAGATTCGTTCAAAGACTTTTTGGAAGAATTCGAAGGCTTAGCATCTGGCTGTGAACTGACAGACCCACAGCGAGTTGACGTACTCATCCGCTATGTAGCCCCCTCATTGCACGACTTCTGGAGATCTCTAAACGGATATCATTCGCACGACTGGCCTCTCTTCCAGCAATCCCTCATCGACATCTTCGGCAACCCCACTCCACGGCACCAGATCATGAAACAGAAGCTGCGCAGTTACGTTCAAGACTCTTCCAGACCGACAGATGGACTGTGAGGACGATGTGTTACAGTACTACAGACAGTTCTTGTGCTACAATGCTCCACTAGTCCACGCAGGCCACCTGTCGGAAGAAGAACACGACACAGTGTTTTGGTACGGGTTCCACCCGGAGGATTGCAAAGTCATTCAGCCTCGTCTTCTTGGCAAGAATCCTTTCCAGCCACCCGACATCCCTTTCCACTTCGAAGATGTTTTCGTTTGCGCACGAGCAGCGTTTGCGTACGACGGCTCCTCATTTTGGTCGCATGTGAAACAGTTCCAGTCCCTGAGCGTTAGACGCGAGCAGCCTGTTGTTGAGCCTATTCCTCAAGATTTCTACAGTTTCCGAGCAGTGACGTGCACCATCACCTTGAACACCAAGACAACTACCACCCCCGACCAGCTCTCCCTGCCTTCGTACTCGACGCCAGACTCAGACCTCCCCCTTTCTTCGATCTTGCCTTCAGAATCTCAGCACATGCAAGCGCCTTCGGTGACGGTCGATCAGCCTGAGCCAGCACACACATTTTCGACCATGTTGCTCCCCTTGGCTTCCCCTCCTTTTGAAGACCAGCTTGAGCCCCAGCCTGCGCCCACATTTCCGATCACCACGTCCACATTGCTACCCTCGGTCTCTCCTACCCCGTCCCATGATTCCTCGCTCGCACACTCAGCTGCCGATGAAAACCCCAAGATCTTGTCCACGTTCCCCTCACCTTCGATCACACCTGTACCTTTTTCCATGCCGATGTCTGATTTCAAGTACTTGCCCTTGGCAACGGTCGATCAGCCCGCACCCACGTTGTTGTCCACGCCCCCTTTCCTGTCTTCAATTTCGTCCATGTTCTTGTCCTCACCTGCGCATTTGGAAACGGAAGATCAGCCCAAACCTGAGTCTGTGTCCATGCCTCCGATCAGCCCATCATTGCCTATCCTCCTGTCAGGCCCCTCGCTTCCTTCCCCTAGTACTGACGACGTCCGCGAGATCGCGTCCATATCCTGTTGTTCATCTGAGATTCCGCCCACGAACTTTGAGAGCCCACTTTCAGAAATGGTTGATCAGCCCGAGTCCGAACCCGCGTCGACGTCTGAGTTCTCAAAGTTTGGCCTATCCCCACGTGCGCTGTCACTCCCTCCTGATGAGACACTTGCACCCCTCCTTTCGTCGTCGACCCTTTTGTCCTTTCCTCTGCTGGATATTTCGACACTAGACTCACTGCCCGTCGCTCTGTCGCCCGACCAGTCGTTGCTGCCAGGAACCCTTAGCCAGTCCTCTAGGTCTTGCGAACATGAGTCGTCCACCTCTTCGTCTACTATCGATGACGCCCTGCTGAGTTCTGAGTCCCCGGAGTTTTCCAAGTCTGAATCCTCGCAAGGCGAACCTGTTCCCTTTCTGCCTGCGTCACTCGAAGTTCCACCAAACGCACCCATTTCACCGCATTTGATGCCACAGCAACAACTTCCTGGATGCAAGCCAGTCAGCTCGGTTTCCTCCACTCTCGACGTCACACCTTCCTCTGCCTTGTTAATCCCTTGACTCGGATGCCGGGATTCCCCGCTAGTCTACAAAACCCCATCAACTAGGCTGCCAACGCTCGCACCTCCCTCCTTACTCTTGCTTCGACTCCCCAGTGCTTCTACTCATTTCAACTTCGCACTCAGTCTCATCACCGTCCCAGCCCTTGTTTCAACATTCTTCAACATCTCAGCAGCTCTTCTCACCTACACGCGCAAGTTCCGGGGCAAGCAAGACATCAACGGCATTCAGATCGACACCCTCAAAGCCTCAAGTTGCGATGCATTCACGCACCGGCTCTGACTCAGACAGTACACGCCCCGTGCCTTGCGCTTTGTTTTCGATCTGGGAGGATTGGTTTTAGCGTTACAACCAACACACGAAGACCCGGCGGCGATGCTTGCCAGCGCAAGTCGAAGATACGCAACGGCTTCATCACGCACGTCGCCATCGCCATTCCCGCGCATCAACTTCGACTCGGACAGCTCACGCCCCGCGCCCCACACCTCGTATTCGATCCTGGAGGCCAGTCTTTGAGTCCAAGCTTTCAACTTTCAGCATGCGAAGACATTTGACAATGCAAGACGACAACATGCGGTGGCTGCACCACGCTCAACACCAGCCCTCCCATTCCCATTCCAACCGACAATCTCACCATTTTCGACCCTGGAGGTGGAGCATTCGTGTTAGAGCCAGCACACGAGGACTCGGCGACGCTTGATGAAGACGCGTGGTGACTTTATCTCCATGCACGACACACTCTTCCCCTTGCCCTTCCCACTATAGTTTTGACTCACATTTTCTTCTTTTTCGACGCTCAAACCTGATTTTTTTCTTAGATGTAGCTTGACTGGGGACAGTCAAGATTTTGACCCCCTAGGAGGTGTAAGGCCAGCCTTTGGGCTGAGCCTGAAACCATCTATTTCATTTCCCGCATTTGATCGCCTCGGCCATGCAGCCTTTCTTGGTGTACCTTCGTCTCACTTCGCTTCCTTTTTCTCTTTTAAGTACAGGACTATTTGTACTTAAAGGGAGACTTTTACTTTACATTGAATCAGACAGCGCTCGGTCACCCTTGCTTTTCCCCCTCTCTTAGTGTGAATATCCTGGAAGTCAGGCCCAAACGCAGGCACTCGAAGGACAACTCTCACTAATTCTTCCCCATCTTTTCTGGCTGCTTCTCTTCCCCTCCTTTATCCTTAACCACCCTCTGCCCACGTTTACTCACGCACGCGCTTTCAAGCACGTTCAATGTATCTGGTTGGATCCCCTCACAAAATCATCATTCATACTGATCACACCAACCTCCAGTATTAGAAGGAGCCATGAAAGATCAGTAGGCATGTAGCCCACAAGTTCTTAGAACTCTCTGAGTACAACTTCGTGTTGAAACACATCTTGGGAGTAAAGAACAGTCGCACGGATGCCCTGTCACGACGGGCAGATTATGCGGTTGACAAGAAGGACAACAACAACATTATAGTCCTCCCCGCCGAACGCTTCATCCAAACCACGGAGACATCCATGCACAATATGGATATCTGGACCCAGATATTGCAGAACCTTGACGAGGAGGTTTTACGATGGGTGGACCCACATAACCTGAAGAAGCTGCAAGGGCTATGGTGGAAAAATGACACTTTGGTTGTCGTGGATGACAACAACCTTAAGTGGGGGGTAATCACTTTCTTTCACGACACTCCAGCCATGGGACACCCAGGAATCACAAACACATACAAACTCCTACGACATGACTACTGGTGGCCCAACATGCGCAAGGATGTGGAAGACTATGTCAAAGGCTGCGCTACGTGCCAGGCCAATAAGATAAACCCCCACTGGCAAAAACCACACCTATTCCCCATCTCCACCAACCCAGATGCAGAACCGTTTGAAGTTGTAGCAATGGACTTTATCACGAAACTCCCCCCTTCACAAGGCTATGACTCCATCCTTACAATCACGGACCACAACTGCTCAAAAGCAGCCATTTTCATCCCCTGCAACGAGTCAATCACAGCAGAAGGAATTGCACACCTCTACCTCCAGCATGTCTACCCACACTATGGCATCCCACACAGACTCATCACAGATCGTGACCCCCGATTCACCTCAGCATTCATGAAGCAACTTTGTCAGGTCCTTGGGATCCAACAGAATATCTCCTCCGCATACCACCCTCAGACAGATGGACAATCCAAACACATGAATCAATGGCTGGAACAGTACCTCTGCCATTGGAGTAACCTGCAACAGGACAACTGAGTGGAGGCACTACCAGTGGCACAATTCGCACATAACTCATGGCTGAATGCGACCACAAAACATTCCCCATTCTCACTCATCATGGGATGGGAACCACACACCATGTGGACGCCAAAACCCACATCAACTCCATCAGTAGATCAACGCCTCGAAGAGATGGTCATCAGACGACAGCACACGCAAGACTGTATTAAGCATGCACAAGAACTAATGGCAAAACGGGGAAAGACTCGCTTCATCCCTTATCAGGAAGGTGCACAGGTCTGGCTCGAGGGAACGAATCTCCACACCTTCTATCCCACCGCCAAACTAGCCCCTAAACGCCACAGACCGTTCCGCATTAAGAAGGCCTTATCAGCGGTGTCTTATGAGCTCAAGCTTCCAACAACATGGAAGATCCACCCCATGTTCCATGCGAACCTCCTCACCCCATATAAGGAGATGGAACTGCACGGGGCAAACTTCAGACGACCACCGCCTGACCTTATCAATGGAGAAGAAGAATTCGAAGTGGAACAGATTCTCGGGTCCAGACTCCATGGCCAAGGGCACAAACTTCGGTTCCTCGTCCAGTGGAAAGGTTTCCCATGAGTGACAGCTTGTGGGAGCCGCTGAATAATGTTCATCACGCCCCTGACCTTATTGCCAACTTCTACCGATCAAACCCTACCGCTGACGGGGCTGGATGAAAGATATAAAACATGACCCGTCAACTCGCATACTTCTTATCCCCTCTCTGCTGCAACATGTCCATCACTCCCATTGTCTCCACTGTCCCAGTCTGCCCTCCTGTCTCCATCATCCTCGAAAACTTGACCATCCCCTCTCAGGACCTCAGGATCCCTGAAGGTCTCACCTTGCACACCCTGTACTCGAATGTCTCGTCCTCCCCTCCACTACCTGTCCTGGTGTTGGCCACCAAAAGCATCGTTTCAGGCACTCCACCCCCTCTTGAAACCACTGTCCCGCTTGTTCTAGTACCAGAGCAAACACTCCCATTCAAACCACTCGAACCATTCCCCATCGCACAGGGGTATACCCTGACACCTCTCTCTTCTCCCAAACCTGCCCCCCCTGACCCTTGCCTTGCCCTACTGGATGATCTTTTCATCGACTATGAACGGGTTGCCCCCACCAAGGGTGACGATGTAGACCCCAACAATCCCGGTGTCCCATTCTTCCCCTATGCATTTCCCCCTCATGATCACCACCGACCAGGGCAAGAAGCTTGCCCCATACATCTACTACCGCAAAAACTACACTGAGTGTGGGCACCATGGGCAAGAAACAGCCCTGCTACATCTGCCCTGTGTTCCTCTGATCCACCTTTCCTGACCAACTTGCCCAACATGTCACTGATGGGTAGTTGCTCATGTTCCATCCCCACGATCCCCGCTGCATTGTCATTGACGAAGTCCTGATGGAGCTTTGCAACCCCCGTCTCCAAGCCGAGGTAGCCTGTCTCCACGAGTGTCTCATGGAGAGGGATGAGGTTGCTCAGTGACAGACAGACCTCCTACAACTTGAGCAAGAGACCATTCATGACAAGTATAACTTGGACACGAAGCTTGGAGGCATACAGAAGAGGCTTCAGTATGCCCACGCCATCCCGCTGATCTTGGAGAAGTATGTGGAGCTGATGGCAAAAGCCAAGCTGGTCAGACCACACTTCAAGAAATATGTGATGCCCTTCATGCCCCACAAAGGAGGACCTTGCAAGATGCCGTGTGTCCTGTTGATAAGTGGCCTGAGCGCACTTAGCGGCTCAATGGACATGCAGATAACGGACTGCTCTAGATTAGATATACAGGACTTGTAGATTAGATAATTTTGATCTGTACAATTTCGGACTTCTTGTATTATGCTATCTATGACATCACTTATGTACATGACATCATGGACTCCTCTGCTGGATTCCCCTTGTACTACATCTTTGTACTTTCCTTTGTTCTTATCTCTATTGTGATGTCACTATGATATCATTAGTGTTCGAAAGTCCAGTCCCATGAACCGGAAAAAAACCGGGACCGGACCAGACCGGACCACAACCGATGGCAACTAGTGCTTTGAGGTCCAGTCCTATAGACTGGAAAAAAACTGAAGACCTGACTGGACTTTAACTGATGATGACTGGACTGCAGTCATAGTTTTTCTATTTTCAGAAGTCGTTGGTCACAGTCTATCTCCTTCTCAATCAGTCTTATGACTGGAAAAAACTGGTCTAAACCAGTTAAAGACTGGACTTCAGTTCACTTTAAGCTGTCAGAATCCTGGGCCTATAGACTGAAAAAAGACTGGAAACCAGACTGGACTGTAACTGATGAGGACTCAACTCCAGTCACAGTTATTCAAGTCATCAGTCTGCAGTCTGACTCTGTTTTGGGACTGGGAAAACTGGTCAAAACCAGTTACAGACCAGACTTCAGTTCACTTGGTATTTAGAATTTGGAGTCCGAGAGAGGCCCAGATGGTCATGTGCTTCAACTGCTTTGACGTTCAACACATAGGTAACAAATAATATCATTTTATTTACACAAGTAACACAACCAACAACTAGCACTGACCAGTGAGTGCCAGTGCATTTACACTTTGGAAAGACTACCACAGTCCACTTTCTTTGTTGTCACACAACCTCTTCCCCTGACTGCCAGTGGTAAGTAATTTCCGTGCTACTATTCTGGGCTCTCATGATGTCGTGGTGTTCAGCTAGCGCTCACAATGTGTTTTAGACTAGGGTATGACAAAATCCTTGACAAAATCAAAAGTGCCCACTAAGAAACACAACCCAAAAAATGGCTACTCAACAGCCATTCTCAAGGCAGCTATCAAACTGAAGAATAGCCGAAAGTGTCCAGCATCTGAGTCAGAGTCTGAAGAAAATTCGGATGAAGACAGTTTGGATGATGAACCTAAAGCACGCTGTAAGAAGAAGGCAAAGTAGGCCTGGGCCACTAGTGCAGAGCTTGATGAAATAGTCAACAATTCGGGGCCAGAAGTGGTCGAAGTTGAGGTCGTGGATGGCGGTGATGACAGGGCATTGGACAATGAGCCGGATGAGGAGCGCC
The DNA here is from genome assembly GCA_021525015.1 of Lactarius pseudohatsudake. Taxonomy (NCBI): domain Eukaryota; kingdom Fungi; phylum Basidiomycota; class Agaricomycetes; order Russulales; family Russulaceae; genus Lactarius; species Lactarius pseudohatsudake. The sequence continues at coordinate 145,185 of JAKELH010000045.1, read as the reverse complement.
AAAGTTCCGCACAAGGGAACAAAAGGGTACGTGTCAGCATAACACAACAAGACCAGTATTTATCACTTACACATGATAGGGAGACGACCTTGAGGACAGTCATTGTGTCGAGATCCCATCACAACTTGGTGTAAAAAAAGGCCTCACAAAGGACCTCTTGACGATCTTTTCGGACCACGTAGTTGTGAAGTTCAAGAAGAACGAAGGCTATGAGACAGTGAAGGGCTGGTGGTGCCTTCCTTGCAAGTAAGCATCCATCTGCCATGACATGCGACTAGGTTACTCACGTGGGTATAGAGCCAACACAGTGTTGGTAAAAAAGTATGGGAAGCGGAAGGCCTTCCACACAGGCAGCAATTCGAGCTGTCACACGCACATACAGAAGCACTACGAGTTATACAAACAACAGTGCAAAGATGAGAATATACCTGAGAACCACTATGCTGTGCCCCGGGTAATATGGAAGGAACTCCAGAGATTGAAGGCGAATCCGAAAGCGAAGCGCCAAGGAAAGCTGGATGGGCCATTGGGGAACATAAGTCCTCATGCTCAAGAGTTTACTCAAGACGGTGTCCTGCACGCGGTAGCCAGGTTTGTTGCTTGTGGTGACCAGGTATGTGAGACATGACTAGGAGATTGTTTGAGGGACTGATGCCTATGTCAATTTCCTAGGTGCTCACAGTTTCAGATAAGGCCATGTTTCAGAACTGTCTTACTGCAATGAGGCCAAAAGCAAAAACTATCAACTTGCCAAGTGTGCATGATGTGGGAAAATTCATACACAACCAGTGTGTTGACTGGCTAACTGAGCTAAAAGGAAAGATGAGAGTGAGTGGTGTAATCTGCAGTTGGCATTGCTTGCGCATCTGACAAATGAACAGAACGCACCGGGTAGAATATTGTCAACCGCGGATTGCTGGACAGCCGACAATACAAAAACATCATTTCTGGGAATGACAGCCCACTGGATTGAGGTAGATGAAGGGAGGTGGAATTTGCACTCAGAAGTAGTCGGATTTCAGCATGTTTCTGGGGAACATAGCGGTTGGAATCTGGGGCGATACTTCGTCAGATTGTGTGACCACGTGGGGATTTGTGGCCCTGGTGAATCAAAGGTATGTAATCCAATCATTTGTGATAAGATAGTTCATGATTGCATGATCTCGCCCAATGGTGATTACTCTGAGTCAGCTTTACACTATCACTCTCGACAATGCTTTGAACAACAACACAACTTGCCTGACTGTTGAATCTCTACATGCTCGAAGACAGTACAAACCATGGAGTGCAGCTGACAATCAACATCCGTAAGTGAATCAGTTCCAAGTTACAAGTGACTGACGACCAACACTGATTGGTAAGCTGTCTGGAACACGTTGTCAACCTCACTAACATAGCCATGATGGGGTGCATCACCAAGATTGCTGCTGTTGAAAATACCACAGCCATCTTGGAATTCGACCCAAGCCTTCCTGACAACTGTGTACTTGGAGGATCGCTGGACATGATTGCTGCTGTGCACATCATCGCTATCAAGGTATCTGATTGGCCTGGCCCGGTCTCCAAGTCCTCATCACTGAAGAACTTCCCTCAAAAGATTCAGGTATCTGGTCAGCGCATAGAGTATTTCAAACGGCTTCAATCAAACTGCCAGATCAACAATCCGCTCAGAATTCCCCTTCACAGTAATGTCTGGTGGGGTACAGCATACAACATGCTCGACCGTTCATATAATCTACGCCAGGTACGTTGAGATTGATTGGCGTCTAGACTCAGATACTGACACTGACCCGGATAGCCAATTGATCTGTTCCTCAAATTGGCTGATGCCCTGTATGGCCCTATCACAACTGTGTGCCGCAATGGACGAGTTGTGAATAGGGTTCCCTGGAGTGCCTTTCAGCTCACAGATGCAGATTGGGGACGTGTGAAGGATGCACGAGACATCTTAAAGGTTTGTTGCTCTGGGCATAATCCAACACCCGAGGAAATGACCAGTTATTAGGACTCTCGTGCGTTGCAGCACTGCTTCTCATCTGAACACCTTCCGACCCTATGGTGTGCACTCCCTGCAATTGAGGAGCTACAGACCGCATGGGAGGCAAAACGTGATGACCCCCACTTCACTATTTACTTTGATGCAATCAGTGATGGCCTTGTCAAGTTACAAAAATATTACTCGTGTTTTGACAAGAAGCCTGCCTATGTTCTCGCACTGGGTAAGTCACAAAAGGACTTCTGCCTCCGTAGCTAATGTAAAGTTCACAGCCCTTCATCCGTATTACAAACTTGAGTACATCAAGATGGCATGGGGTGGTGCCGAAGAGCAAGCAGAGGAAATCCAGGCAGGGAAAATGGAAGTGAAGAACTAGCAAGACAAGGCACAGAAGATACTGGAGACTACAGTAAGTTGCCCTCAACTTCCTTCAGGCTCATTCTAAACCACGCTACACAGATGCAGGCGTATTATACAGCCAGTAGTATTATGTCTCCTGGACCATCTCATACGAATGCTGGCAGTCCAGCCACTGCTCTTGAATCCGACTCTGTAATGTCTGATTTTGATAGATTTTGCCTGGGGTGTGTTATGAAGGATGCTGATGAGGGATGGGCACCTGAATTGTGGTGCTACCTGAAGGAGCTACCCTCTGATGTCACGAAAGAAACAGATGTCGTTAAGTGGTGGCAGGTATGATCGCTTTTCCAAGTCTATCATTTACTTTATTGAAACAATTGATAGGACCACGCTCAACTATATCCTATGCTTGCCCGAATTGCCCTCGATGTCCTCCCATGTCAAGCGTCTTCGGTTCCTTGTGAGCGGCCGTTCTCTGCAAGTAAGCAGACAGCTGATGACCGACGAGCGTCATTGGGTACAAAGTGGTTCGAGGAGTTACAGTTGATGAAGTTCACGTGGCGCAACAAGATCACTGATGTCGCTTCTTCAAACTCTGATCGAGTAGAGGAGGTGGAGCTGGAAGAGTACCACGAGATTCTCGAGTACGACGCTCAGGCATACAAATTTGAGAAAGTCAAAGATGAGTTTGTTATCGACAACTAGAGTTAGGGTGAATTACTTTTGACGTTACTTAGACATTTACTACTGTAATGACCAGTCCAAAACTGCAAGTAAACCAATAATGACTAGTTACTGACTGGTCCATAACGCGACCGGTTTTGGACTGATGCCAACCGGTCTCGGACTGGCACAGACCGGTCTGCAGTGGTCTGGTCAAGAAAATTGAGTATACTATCAACTTCTAGACCAGTTATGGTCACAGTTTTTTGTAAATCTGTTAAAAAACTGGACCAGACTGGACCTCAATGTCACGGTTTCACCCTCACCGACACATGATTTGCCACGTGACTACACGCCGACCGCCGATATACCGTTTGTGGCATCGGCCAATACGCCTGAAGATCCCTGGTGGGACTGGCAAGCCGAAGAAGACCCATGTGTACAAGAGAGAGTATGGGCAGCAATAGAAGCCCTAGAGGATAATGCGAGAGTGGGACGTCTGGTGAGCGATCGATCTCCCTCCCCGTCTCAGAATCGCTGCCAGGAGCCTTGGGAATAGGTCCTGATGTACGGCCGTCACGTGACCCTGGCACGTGGCCTGCCTTGACTTGCCCAGAAGAGTCCAGATGAGCTTGTGCCCGGGCTGGTCTAGCCTCTGATGCAATATGGTACGAATTGAGACTCGGATGACTGATACTACATAGCGGATGACTGATGACCGCTGACTACTGTATGGATTGATGACTGATACTATACGAGGGTGTTACGCCATTGGACACTCGTATTAGGGTTTCGGAGTTAGGGCTGAGCTTCAAAGCTCCCCTGATGTGTATAAGTAGAGAGCTACTCATGCCTTAGAGCGGTAGCTTTGATATCTTGTGTAATACCTACCCAAACGTCGGGAGTCGGGCCAGTAGTACTGCGCTATCCTAGTGGACTGTATAACAACTCGATCACCTCTCTGCTCGTTGGTGTGACCTCAGAGACCCGTCCCTCCACCATCTTCCCCTATAGTGCGCTCTCGGAGCCTGTCCAGCCACTATACACTCTGCCTCTTCATCTCTTCATTCTCGCTCTTGCCTATATCGGCCACGCCTTGCGTATCGCCCTAGCCGTCGCCTACGGGATACTGAAGACTTGCGACGCGATCGCAGCAGCAAACAGGCACACGTGACCCAAGTCGGGTACTACGTCCGGTAGGAACGTAACACTCAAAGCACTAATGGGGGTGCCATGCCACGTCAATGTCGTGGGGGCGTGGCATTGCATCGGTGTCGTGGGGGCGCTGCCACATCAATGTCATGAGGGCGCCATGCCATGTTGGTGTCATGGGCGTGTGGTGCAGTATTGGCATCGTGAGCGCGTGGCAACATGCCGGTGTCATGGGTGCGCAGTGTGGTATTGGCATCATAAGCGCATGGCACCATGTCAGTGTCATGGGGGCACCACACCATGCCGGTGTCATGGGGGCGCTGCACCATGTTGGTGTTGTGGGGGCACCACACCATGTCGATGTTGTAGGGGCACTGCGCCATGTTGGAGTCGTGGGGGCACGGTGCAGTATTGGCGTCGTGAGCACGTGGCACTGCACCAGTGTTGTAGGGGTGCTGCACCATGTTGGTGTCGTGGGGGCACTGCGCCACGTCGATGTTATGGGGGCGCTGCGCTACATCGGTGTTGTGGGGGCACCACACCATGTCGGTGTTGTAGTGGCATGGCACTGTGTTGGTGCCATGGGCGCGCGGTGTGGCATTGGTGTTGTGGGGGCGCCACACCGCATCAGTGTTGTAGGGGTGTGGCACCGTGTCAGTGTCATGGGGGTGCCACACCGCGTTGGTATCATGGAGTCAGTCGTGGCGCCAGCGAGAACCTATAAAGGAAACATAACTTTTTTGGTTATTTACAAGTCAGCTAGTGTAGTAAAAGGAAAGGGCAAGGATGCTTAGCTTCTTGAGGGTTTCCTGGGCCAAAGCAACACAGTTGATGAGGTGCTGCAATGGCAGTTGTTGACACATTGCAGCCAATGCCAGCAGCATCCGGCCTGGCGACCTCTATGCCTGTGAACCCGTGACACAGGTTTTTAATAATAATAGGCAGATAACCAGTCTCAACTGGTCACATGACCAGTCAAGACTGGTCTCAGTTTGAACTGGTCCAGACTGGTTATTAAGCCTTGACTGAGGAAATATGGACCAGTTACAGTCCGTTCAGTCCAGTTTTGGTTACATCTAGCAGTTTTTAGGACCAGTTACAGTTACAGTTCACTCAAGATTACCCAAAATAACTGGACTGAACTGAACTTTCAAACACTAAGGATGAGCAATATATCATCTTCCCCTTCCCCTTCCCCTTCCCCTTCCCCTTCCCCCCCACACCCACACCCATGCACAGATTCCCCTTTCCCATCCCCCCCACACCCACACCCATGCACAGATTCCCCTTTCCCATCCCCCCCACACCCACACCCATGCACAGATTCCCCTTCCCCATCTCCCCCACACCCATGCACAGATTCCCCTTTCCCATCCCCCCCACACCCACACCCATGCACAGATTCCCCTTCCCCATCTCCCCCACACCCATGCACAGATTCCCCTTCCCCATCTCCCCCACACCCATGCGCACATTCCCCTTCCCCATCTCCCCATGCACAGCACCAACACCCACCCCAATGTCCAATGCCCCCCCCCCTTCAATTTATGCAAAGTCAGACAATATCCTGGTAAAGTTTTTTTTTGTCTCTAAGTTCTCTTGACTCCCACTGACTAGCAATTGACTTTGTCTGACTTTGTGATGTCCTCATACAATGTCCCAGTCAATGGTGATTTTTTGCCCAAGTTTCACTGACTGACAGTTGACTTTCATTGACTTCATCAAAGTTACTTGACTTCAATTGACTTCAATTGACTAAAAATACCATTTTTTTCGACTTTAGCTGACTTTCGGTCGGCCAACTTCCTTTTTTACTGAGCTTCATGCATCATGGCTGCCTTACTCCCTTCACAGGTGCACGCAAGCCATCTTGCCACTCATCATAGTACCACCCTGCAAAAGGTAAGTTTTTTTTTTCCGTTCACCCTACATCTCCATCCTTGCAGGCTGCCAATACCTAGTGTTGGGGAAGTTTGGTCTCAGACCGACCCAAACCCAAACTGTTTAAAATGGTTTGGGTGTGGAGAATCCTGGCTCAAACCGAATGGTTTGGTTTCCAGTTTGGGGGTCGAAGGACCCAAATCTACAAGCTGCTCTCTATGTCAGTATTGGGTTCCCACAGGCAAGACAACCCTCATTCACTCTGTCCTTAACTCATTTTTACTGACCCCTGACAGTGGAGAGAAAAAAGTGCAACCACAGCAATGACGACGACAGGGCATCCTTCTGACTGTCGAGAAGCCCTTTTGCTAGCTTCTCACCAGATCAACATCCAGCATGACTGTCAAATGCAAGAACTCAAGCCCGTTTTCACACCTGGCAGACTCCAGTGATTGGGGCTGTGACCTCTATCACACCATCTCCCCCTCCCCAGGCCAATCCAAAGTGCACTTGTGATGCCTCCAGTAGCACCGACACCAATGACTCAACCTGCAGCATGGCCGTACGAGATGCGGTTACCACACACCTGAGGAGAAATTGTGTGCATCATAGAATGTCGTTTAGTGTTGGTACTGATGGTGATGGTAATAGGTTCAGCCCTGTGTGCTGGCTGCAGGACTACCTCCGCTGCTCACACACGCAGGGATACTTCCTCCCTCTCAGTGGCAGAATCGACAGCTGCGTGATGGTCCGTGATCGCCTATTCAATGTGTCAGCTTGCCATTGACACAGCATGCAATAGGAGTACCTGAATAGCTGTATGCTATGTTGTCACAGAAACTGACGCTTCGATGATGCAGACACACAGGTGATTGCAAATTCACAGCAGATTGTTGGGGAGCCGGAGGGCTCCAAGTAGGTGCTACATTGGTACAGAAAACTCTGGCAAAGAAACATGCCAGTGTGCAGGGGAGCTAGTGACAACAGAGACACACTGCAGTGGGCATTGTCACTAGTAGAGCTAGTTTATAGTAGTCTCTTAGTTAGAGTTTTTTCTGCAATCTAGTCAACATTGTGAAACAAAAAAAAGTTGCCACAAAGTTTGGTGTTTGAACCCAAACTGAATGCACATTAAGGTGTGACATGGGTACGGGTAACACCACGGGTTTTTGGTCACGGGTATGTACGGGTACAGGTTTTTATACCCGCGGGAAACCCGTACCTGTAGCCACGGGTTTATGGGTATGCTTATATAAGCATTACATAAGCATTTTGGGTATTTTTTGGGTATATTTCCAGATTTTTCTGGATGTTTACATGATTTTTATCAATTATACTCGGATTTTGATGTTATCCAAGGCCATAATGGCTTCAGATAAGGAATAAATAGTCAATGTAATGATTATTAACATTTTTCAAAATAACTTTCACCCAAATATATTGATTTTATACAAAAACCCGTATACCCTTAGCGGTTTTTCCATACCCCTGGTACCCCTGGAAACCCATGGAAACCCGTGTATGTTTTCATACCCCTACCCGTATGGGTACGGTGTTCACGGGTACGGGTACGGCAAAAAAAACCCGGGGGTTACCCCTGTCACACCCTAATGCACATGAACACGTTCAGGAGGTTTGGGTTCAGGTTCAGAAACTTGGACAGAGTTCAGGTTCAGGTTCAGTGCTGGGGGGGGGCGAACCACACTGAACCAAACTTTGGCAACACTAGGCCCATTGGAGAGCATCAGCACCATTTCCTAGGGGCAAGGGTGGGCCCATTCAAAAACATCGGCAGCATTCCCTAGGGGCAAGGGTGGGCCCATTCAAAACCATCGGCACCTTTCCTCACCAGCAAGGGCAGGCCCATTCAAAGACATTGGCAGCACTCTAGTGGCAAGGGTGGGCCCATTCAGAAACATAAGCACTGTTCCCTAGCAGCAAGGGTGGGCCCATTCAAAAACATCGGCACCTTTTCCCAGCAGCAAGGGTGGGCCCATTCAAAGACATTGGCAGCACTCCCTAGTAGCAAGGGTGGGCCCATTGGAGAGCATCAGCACCATTTCCTAGAGGCAAGGGTGGGCCCATTCAAAAACATTGGCAGCACTTCCTAGTGGCAAGGGTGGGCCCATTCAAAAACATTGGCACTGTTCCCTAGTGGCAAGGGAGGGCCCATTCAAAAACATCAGCACCTTTCCCCAGCAGCAAGGGTGGGCCCATTCAAAGACATCGGAAGCACTTCCTAGTGGCAAGGATAGGCCCATTCAAAAACATCAACATCACTCCCTAGTGGCAAGGGTGGGCCCATTCAAAAATGCTGGCACTGTTCCCTAGTGGCAAGGGTGGGCCCATTCAAAAACATCAGCAGCTTTTATCACAGGCAATGGTGGGCCCATTGGAGATCATCAGCAGTATCCCCTATTGGCAACACTGGGCCCATCTGATCAATTCAGCAGTTCTATATCATGGGCCCATATGTGGAATATGTCTACTTTTACTAAATGGGCCCACATGGGTTTCATTGATGTATTCAGTCTATTTGCATGTGGGTTTTGACAAACATATTGTCAATACCTTGCACCATTATGTGCATCAAGATTGAGGTCAATGCTAGTGTTGGGGAAGTTTGGTCTCAGACTGACCCAAACCCAAACCAATTAAAATGGTTTGGGTTTGGAGAATCCTGGCTCAAACTGAATGGTTTGGTTTCTGGTTTGGGGGTCCCAAACCTGGTTCAAACCAAATCAAACTGATTAAGAAAAAATATTAATAAATATTTTATAAGTGCTCAATAAATGGTTTGGTTTGGTTCAAACTCGGTTTGGACCAAACCAAACTGAATTTAAACCAAATTTGAACCAAAATCAATGGTTTTTGGTCTCAAACAATTTGAAATAAAGTCTTAACTGATGAATTTGAACAAAATCAATTGATTTTGCCTCAAACCAGGGTCTTAAGTGGTTCCTTAAGTGGTTTGAACCGATTTTGAACCAAACTGAACTGGACTGAACCGATTAAAGACCAATTTAAAACACTTATTCTTAATCGGTTTGAAACAGTTTGGAATGGTTTGGTTCAGTTTGGGTTTGGTTTGGGCAAATTCTAATCAGTTTGGTTTCCAGTTTGGCCAAAATGGCCCCAAACCAAACCAAACCAAACTTCCCCAACACTAGTCAACACAGACATAGGGCATCATAAGGTGGTGCACAAATTGTCCGTATACATTAAGAGCCTTGTGTGCGGGAGCAAAAGAGGGGCTAGAACCAGCCAGTGGAGGAGGAAGCGACCATACTTCCTTCAGGAGAGAATACACAAGGATGATGTCCTGCTTGTCGTTGGGAATGAGGAGAGACCACAGTCAATGTGAGGGAACACCATGTGACTCGAGGTGCATCTGAAGTATGGCGGGAGTGACACAAAACCCTTGAATTAAAACACCTTTCTGACACATGAGGAGGTTCCTTTGACACTTGAATACATGTTTGAAATCCTTCTCAGCTGTGACATCATCTGGACTGACCAGATGGTTCATGAGCTTCAGTGAGGAGAGCTGCCCATATATCAGCAAGCTTGCAGATAGCTGGGAACTCATCGTCAGTATCACAAATGTGTCTCTACGCTTTGCTTTGCTGTCAGATGTGATGCAGACAGTGCGGTGAGTGCAGTTCTTTCACACTTTCACTTTGTTGGCCGCCTCAAGAACCATCTGTAGGACATGCACATGCTGCGGGCCCATCTCTCTCTTGCAGGTACCTGAAAACATAATTGGCTGAACAGAATATTCACAGGGGACTTCAGAGAGTGTGCCAATTCCTGCGACAGTGGCCTCACTGGCAAGATGGACCATGTTATTGCTAATTGCATTGCAGAGGATATTGAGTTCTCTTTCAGAAGTGAACTCAAGGGGAATCTTGTGGCCATGTTCATGACATATCCCCAAGAACTTGTTGGTAGAGTTATCCCAGCGAACACATTGTTCAATAGCAAGCTCATCAAACATGATGACCTGATGTACAACTTGAAGTCCACCAGAGCTCATGCCAGAGTCCAAAGCAAGGTCCAAAGTGTCGCTGACACCATCTAGACCAGAGTTACATGACATAATATTTCTCTCAACCTCAGCAACTGTTGGCACAGATGGAGAGATGATAAGGGATTGCAGAACTGTATTGCATCGTATTGTGGTGATGCTTGGCAAGGCCAAGGAGTGATGGGGAAATTCTGCAACATGTGCTCCACCCAATCGGAGTATCACGATTGAATGCATGAGGTCTTTGTTCAAGTAACCTTTCAGCTGGTATAGTTTCTCTGCCGCACATTTGTACTGCTGGATCAAAGTCTTGATTCCGGCTTTGTGCTTCAGTCCTGCTTGTACCAGAGATGCAACTCGATCGACTCTCCCACTTGCAATAGCCATCATCCACTGTTTGTGGTCATCAAGGGCAGCTGCTTTCCCCAACAACCTTCGGCTTGCGTTCAGCTCCATCAATCGTAACTGCTGCACTTGTTCAATTTTGTGCCAAGTGACTTCAATAAGACCCCTGACTCCATGGTAGACAAGCGGAGCATTTTCGTGAACCCCATGTCAGATTTGATCCATGATGCTGATGTAGAGGGGTATGGAGGTGAGTGTTTGGCAGTTGTTGAAGGCATTTCCCTTGCAGGGGTTTGCAACATAGTTTCTCTTGTATATAAAACTTGTCTCTGGTCGAGCGGTAGTCCCAAGGTAAGTCACGTTTGTTATGTATACCAAAGGGATAGGATATGTGATGGTTTTTTCCATGGGGAAACTGGACCAGAACACCTTTGCAACAAGCCAGACGTGTTACGATTCGGACGCCTCGGCCCAGAAGTGGACACTGACATACAAGGGTATGGCACCGCGTCAGCAGTATATTGTCATGGACTTGGTTGGTCAGTCAGTTGGGTAAGCTCCAGCACATGTGATTGTGTATGATATGGCTTGGATCATGACTCACTACTAGGATAGCTGTACTAGGGTTTGCTCTACTTACACTATTGGCTGGTAGTACTTGAAGCGGCACTTGAAAGCCCGCGTATAACTGTATAAATAGATCTGAGTGAAGACCAAGAACGACATCTTGGTCTTCTTTGAAATACCACTCTTCTCGTCTACGCTAAGGGGATCCTTTCTTTAAGTGAGTCTGTCCAGCATATCCCCGTGACTTATCCCGAGTTCCTCCATGGACAGTGGACTACCCACTTGACACTAGTATGTACCATCAAGTCTTTCTCTATCACAACAAACATGTTGCCTCCCCCTATTGCTCCTTCCATGTCATTGATCACGATACTTGGGACAACTTGAAGATCAGTAACACTCCTCCTATCGGACTACAGCAAGGGGATGACTTACACGGGTACAAGGCAGGACCCAAAGAGTGCCTGTTCCCCCATCCGGCGCAGCATCCTGTGACCCCAGCCAATTGGAACTTCTACACAAACAGGATCACCACACCCTGAGAGGCCTAAGTCAGGCAAATGTCTGTGGTAGACATAACAAGATGACCTTCAACACTCACTCCAATTCTTGACCTGCTCTGTGATGTCCAATCTGTGCCATCAGCACATACATCAAGGGCACACTTGGTGACATCGGAGCAAGCATCAAAGCGAACTTCAGATACCCTGTCAGAGACATGATTGAGCACAATTGGTGACTCAACTGTTCCACTTGCAATGGCAAGCGCAGGCATGGGCACACTGTCAGTCTTGCATACATTGGCAGTGACCTTTTTGATGGCAGCAGTAGCAGAGATGGACTGGGGGGCAGGGACGGGGGCATATCTAGTATACACTGGTGAGTTCCCACTTTGAATACCCACATGCCCTTCACTTACTGATCCTCTATCTTACACAACAGCCCATTGACCTTCGTTTCAATCATTGCGCCTTCAAGACCATGTTGCAAGACAAAATACTTGAAGAACTGGATGAAACCATCCAAGCCATGTGCACCACAATTCAGCATTTCCTTTGTGTTCTTTTGCATCTCTGACTCTCCCCATCCAAAGGCAGTCTTCATCATCAAGTTCAAGACCATCCAGTCATCCTCAAGGTCTACCTCTGAGCCTTGCTCCGGGCTAGCAACACAAGAGCGAGGATCAGCTGAGAAGATACTGAGCCAGTGTTCTGAGGTTGCAAGAGGTATGCTGTTGGGAATCTGCGTTAGGGCAGCTTTGAGTTTGTTCAGAAGCTCAATCCTGTTTCGACAGGGGGTCTTTCCTTGGGTCTTCCCAGCACTTGTGGGTAGTGTTGGGGAAATTTGGTTCCAAACTGATTCAAACTCAGTTTGAACCGAACCCAAACTGGAAGTTTGGTTTGGGGTTTGGGATTTTCTGAAAAAAGCTAAATGGTTTGGTTTCCAGTTTGGGGGTCCCAAACTGAGTTCAAACCATTTCAAACTGATTATGTAATAAGCACCCAATAAGTGTCTAATAATCACAATTAAATGGTTTGGTTTGGGGTTTAAACTCAGTTTGGTTCAAAATTAGTTCAAAATCAGTCCAAAACTGGTCCAAACCAAGTCTTAAATGGTTTGAGTTTGGTTCAAACTGAACCAAACTGAAACCAAACTGATTTGTAAGCAATTTGACACATGATTTGGGCGCTTAACGGGCGCTTACTTGTGCGCTTATTTAATCAGTTTGAAACGGTTTCAGATGGTTTGGAGCAGTTTGAATCAGTTTGGTTCAGTTTGGGTTCAGTTTGGCCAAAATCTAATCAGTTTGGTTTCAGTTTGGCAAAAATGGCCTCAAACCAAACCAAACCAAATTTCCCCAACACTACTTGTGGGTGGAGGTGCTCCAAGAGGTACTTCCATCTTGTCACGATCACAGAATCGTGCCATCCATCTGTACTTCTCTTATCTGATGTTCTGAATTGTTATCTGATCTTTCTATTGTACTGTTCTGTGTTTCACCCCTGACTCCTTCTGTATTCTAGAAACTTCCGACACATAGCATTGTTGTGCTGGCACTTCTTGCCAGCAAGTTGTTCTGCTGGCATACAGCTTATGTAACCTCTCTCTACTGTAGTATTTAGTCTGCTGTAGTTTAACTTGTATCCCTTGTTCTAGTCTTGTTTCATATAGACTCCTGCCCTTTGCATTTCCTCTCCTTTGCCTTGCAAAGTACCATTCTCCAAGCTGTGAGCCAGCAGTTGCCTAGAACTATAGCTAGGATTTCGGAACGCTGCGTTGCTGACTAATCCGAGACCACGTGACCTTGTATTACGACTAAGTGGTAGTATTGCGATACGAGCCCACCTCTTGATCGTAAAACATCTCCTCTTCAATATCCTCCTCCAAGTCCTCCTCTAATGCCTCCTTTTCCAGTGCATACTTGATTGTATTTTCTTCTCAGTGTTCTTCCATGTCACCGTGTGTTTCTAGTGCTTCTAGGTTGTTGTTAAGTCCACTGAAACTTGCTTCATCTGTGTGGATTGGCGGTGGTGCAACTACTGTTGGTGGAACCAATGGTACACAGGGCTTGAAGAACGTGTGAAGGTCGTGATTTGGCTGGTCAGGTTTTGGGGGTCTTTTAGGGCCCTTTTCACCCCCTTACTTTTGCTGCCTTGTTTCCTCTGGCATGTCTTCAATGTGTGGTGGATGTCAAGGTTCATCTTTCCACCAAAACTGTAACGCCGCCACTGGCGTTGAGTCCGACTTGGACAGCGAAAGGGTGTTAACTACTCAGCGTAAAGACCTAAGTCAGGTCGACGACTCTGATACACGGCTTCTTGATGCACATGATCGTCAGCAGCACTAGGGCTAAGTCCACTGGGCGTAATCAATGTTCGACTTGCTCTATAAGAGTCAAGCGAAGGAAGAGACAGATGGCTGAGGAGACGAGAAGGAGTGCAAATAGAATGGCAATTGAAGAAGACCAGAATGGCGTATTCTGGTCTCCGAGTACCTCTACTTATACATGAGGGGTATGGCTTTAAAGCTCCCCTTGAATCCGTACTACTAGTAGCGTTAATAGCTCGAACCCTACTATTGCTGTACTAGTAATGAGTCATGCCACATCGGCATGTGATATCGTACTGCTGACTGATATGAGAAGTCCATGACCTATTACGACTTACTAAGGGAGTCATAACCGCCTAGTAAGTGTCCACTTCCGCGACCGTGACAAAAACCAACATGGACTGTTTTGTTACAGTCTGGGCAGATGAGCTCGCTAGTCACGTGGAATTTAATTCCACTGCTGTTTGTAGTGAATAGCACAGGTAACCCCAGGGTAAATTCTTTCAACCCATACCCATACCTGTCTAAACCCATGACCCTCCACAAGGGTACGGGTATTGATGGGTACAGGTGAGGGGTTTGGCAGGTTTGGCAGGTATGAAAAACCTGCAGGGGTTGGATAGCTCAAAAGTACCTATTACCAGGGTTTATTGATGTGTGTACAGTACAATGACTACTTGTAAGCTACAAAAGCCTCCCTATGCCTCACTGAACCCATGGACCTTGCTGCTGCTGGTGTCAGTGTTGTGGTGCCACAGTGCAATGTTGGTGTCACAGGCTCAGCGTGTGGTGTCAGTGTCATAGCACTGCAGCGCGATATTGGGGTTGCAGGCCCAGCATGCAGTGTCAGTGTCATAGCACTGTGGCATGATGTTGGCTTCACAGGCCCAGCACACGGTGTTGATGTCATAGGGCCACAGCATAACATTGGTGTCATGGCCCAGCACACAGTGTCAGTGTCATAGGGCCATGGCGTGATGTCAGTGTCACAGGCCCAGCGCGCGGTGTCAGTATCGTACAAGGTGTTGTAGTGCTGTGGTGCAATGTCACTGTCACAGGCCCAGTGCACAGTGTCAGTGTCATAGCACTGTGGTGCAACATCGGGGTCACGGGCCTAGCACGCAGTGTCAGTGTCGTAGCGCTGTAGTGTGACATCAGCTTTGCAGGCCAAGTGCACAGCACAACATCACTGTCACGGGCCCACTGTACAGTGTTGGTGTCATAGTGTTGTGGTGCAACATTGGTGTCGCAGGCCCAGCATGCAGCATCAATGTTGTAGCACCACAGCATCTGTAAAAGTGGGACCTGTCAAAAGTAGAGATGTCAACAAGTTATACTCGCGAGTATGAGTACTCATCAGAAATTGCCAAAGCGGCACTCGTACTTGACTCATACTCGTTGGTGTGAGTACTCATGAGCACGAGTACTCACTGATTTCTCCAGACTGAAACTCATACTCGACTCATCTTGGCATGAGTACCCGTCTGAAGCCACAAGTACTCGTATTCATTCACAAGGACGAGTACTCATCTGAAACGAGTACTCCGAGATATCTCACTTTTAATAGAACTAGCTACAAAACAATTCCTGCCACCCTGTCGCTGTCCCCTGTCGCAGTCGCGTACTGGCGTTGTTGTGTTGCTGCCGTCGTTGTCGGTGTCGTTGTGGGCCATTGTGGTCATGGGTCGTTGTTGTTGTGGGTGGTCGTTGTTGTTGTGGGCCGTTGTTGTCATGGACTGTTGTCCGAGTGGACCGTTGTCGTTGTCGTCCCAGTAATCAACCTGCCTTCAGGTGCCTTGCCGTTGCCATCATTGTTGATGGGGTGCCGGCGGGGGGTTGTTGTTGTTGTGTGGCTGGCCACTGCTGTCGTCATCCAGGCGTATGTCATGGTCATGGTGGTTGATGATAAGCAACTCACGTGAACTCACCAGCGAATGACGCCGACTTGGACACCAAGCTTCCCATGTTCGGTGATTGCCAGTTTCGCTAGCTACATGTGGACCGGCCCACAGCCCACCACCCTTGCCACCGCCACCACCAGCAACAACAAGGCGATAGCAGTAGCGATGACACGTTGGACGATGCAACGACGATGATGGAGTGCTGGTGATAGCTGTTGACCACGTCGATCTCACTCGACCACAACACCGGGCAACCCGACATCCAAGGAGCCCAAGGCGACCAAGAAGGCAACACATTGACAACGACAATAGGGGCAACAGCGACCCAGATAACGACAACAGCAACGCCGCCACACGCCGCCACACGACAACATGTGACGGCAAGGACAGCGCTGACGACGATTTGGAAGGCAAGCCCTGCGGCTCTTAACTAGTAGCAGATAGATAGATTGTAACTCAATACGAAATAAACTAATTTATGGAAACTGTAATACCAACTTGAACAAAGGTGGGACCATTAGTGTTGCTATGAATACCACGAGTACTCGTGCAAGGATCCAGGCACGAGTACTCGTCACGTGCGAGTCACACTCACAAGTTGACTCATTTGTCAACAACTCGTTGACATCTCTAGTCAAAAGCGGTTGAGATCACTTTTGACAGGTCCCACTTTTACAGATGCATTGGTGTTGCAGGTCCAGAGATGTCAATGAGTTATCACCAAATAAGTTCTTTTATTACACACAAAAAGTGAATGCTACAGTAGTGTAAGTAATTGTATTATAATCCCCACTGTGCTGCTTGCAACTTGAATCTGTGTCAGTGCTGTCTGAGTCGTTGTTGTCTGGCGTGTCGTGTAGAGTTGTCAGCAAGTTATACTCATGAGTATGAGTACTCATCAGAAATTCCCGAAGAGCCACTCGTACTCATCTGTGTGAGTACTCATAAGCACAAGTACTCGCAGAAATTCCCCGGACCGAGACTCGTACTCAACTCGTCACAGTGCAAGTTTCCAGTGCATAAATTGAATCAATTATATAACCGTACAGTGCACCCTATTTATATTGTACAGGACCAGACACCAACATGTCTGCATGCTGGGCACAACTCACGCGACTCAATGGCTGACCCATGTGGACTGTGCCTCAGCCTCATGTTTGAGAATGTGGGTTCGTGCTGCAGTTGTGGGGTGCAGCACAGTAAACTGATCCGGAGGCTGACACATCTGTGTTCTGAGCACAACTTGTGTGGCTCAGTCGCTGACCCATGCAAGCTGTGACACAGTAAACTGAACCAGATGCCAACATGTCTGCATGCGAGCACAACTCACACAGTTCAGTTGCTGACCTGTGTGAGTTGTGCCTTGGCCTCACGTTCAAGAGGCAGTAGCTTGTATGCTTGTGGGTTGGCGCGCTGAGATAGAGTACAGGCATTTGGTCAGTGAGTACTTTGCAGAGTTGCATTGAACTTAGCTTTTTTGCCATTTGTGGGGCTTGCTGGACCAATGAAGATGCCTCTGCTACTGCCAGGGCACTCTGCCAAACGCGAGCTGTGCGACCC
Source organism: Lactarius pseudohatsudake (assembly GCA_021525015.1). Classification (NCBI taxonomy): domain Eukaryota; kingdom Fungi; phylum Basidiomycota; class Agaricomycetes; order Russulales; family Russulaceae; genus Lactarius; species Lactarius pseudohatsudake. The sequence goes on along the minus strand of JAKELH010000045.1, from coordinate 127,904 downwards.
CAATCACAGTGGCGATGGTAACATGACACTGGGGAGATTGGGTTACCAGAGTCCAGGTTTTCCGAGACAAATAATGGAACACCTGAATAGTAAGGCCTATGTATTTACTCTAAAGTTGTGCGATGGCCCCATTGTCTCCTCCTGGCCTATATCCCTGATAGATATCAGTATACATTCTCATACAGTTTGATGAACTTACCTCCATATGCTGCCTCGGTGCAGTACACATGATGTGTTGACACGTGGATGTGGGCTTGCATACGGAAGTCAACGGTGACGTGACCGCCCCAGTTTGCGCTGCCACTCTCCCCATGCCAGCCCATAGGCCTGCAGACTATTGTGAGTAGACAATGTTAAAGGCGCATCAGAACTCACCTGAGAACCGCAAACTTTACATTCAGCTCCCAGAGCTTTTTCCTCCCAAAGTGCACCCGAATGCGCCTTTCCACGAGGTTCCATTGTTTCCTCTTGGCGCAGTAGAGGCCATTCCAAAATATTATGGGCGCCATTGAATGGATGAAGAGAGCAAGAGGAAAGTGAGAGCTGTGAGACAAGTGAGGTGGCGACTAAGGGAAAGAGTCAATGTTTGTATTCGTTTGTGTTAGCCCGAGAATGTCAACGACAACGCGAGAAAAATAATTATGAATTCAGAGACTCAAACTTGAACCACTTGTTAGTGTTTTAAGGTCTGGTCCAGTCCAGTCTTTTGACCACAAACCAGGGCAACCGGGACTGGGACCAGTTGCTGCTATTTCCCATCGGGGGGCAACCGGGACCGAGACCACGGTCCTCCTAGGACCAGTCCCAAAACTCATTTGTGACTGGTCGCCAACTGGTTGCAACCAGTCCTTTTGCCATCTGTACTATACTACTGATCACCTAGCAGTCTATTTTCTAATTAGCTACAAGTATTAGTTACATTGTGTACCAAAATGTAATCTATCTAATGTCTGTGAGGGGCCTGCCACTGCCATCATTGTCGCACTCGTTGTTGTTGTTGTTGTTGTCATTGTTGTGCTTGTCTCCGTTGTTGTTGTGCTTGTTGCCTTCGTCGCTGTTGTGGTCGTGCTTGTCGCTGCGGTTGCGCTTATCGCTTCTGCCATTGTTGTGCTTGTCACTGTCGTTGCTGTTGCCGTTGTGTTATTGCTGCCTCCATTGTCATAGTTGTCGGCTTGTCATGATGGTGGTCTTCATCACCGTAGCTGTCATCCCGGTTGTGGTTGGCGGTGCACGCAGTGCATTATTGCAATAACCGCTGTTGTCATTGTGGTCACTAGCATTGTCATGGTCCAAGTCAGTGGTGGAACTCAGCTGTGTAGTCGTCGTGGTTGTGGTTTTTGTAGTCACAGTCGGTTGCATTGTTGTTCTCATAGTCACGGTTGCTGGCGTGTCATGGTTGTGGTTAGCAGTGCGATGCGATAGGCGATGCAATGAGGATGGAGAGGCGATGGACAAAAGTGGCATGAAGTGCGGCCTGTGTCCAGTGGCCTAAGAACCATTTGCAAGGCTACCGGGGTCGGCGTCCATTTGCGACATGATGGGTGATGTCAAGCGAATAACGAGTGGCGGAAGAGAGAGAGGGAGAGAGAATGTGAGTGAGTGAGTGAGTGAGTGAGTGAGTGAGATGGGGGAGCATTGAGATCAGTGGTGAGGAGCGACACTGTGAGAACATGAGGCCGATGGCAGCTAAGCCATGTGACGCCAGACTGAGACCAAAAGACCGAAGATAAGGTGAATGCTAGGCGGGTTACGGCAAGAAAGGGGAGGCAGACATACCTACAGCAAACACGTGAGAAAGAAGATAGCAAATAAATGAGAGAAACATACCAAAGAGGGCTGACAGTTATACAGCCATCATGCACTTCAAGAAAACGATCACAGGAGAGGTTTGAACGAGCCAAGGTTCTATTTGGCACACTTTCTCGCTCGCACTGCCTGGCCCGGACCGGCGTCTAGCAGGCTTACTGCAGGCTTGTTGATGTTCCTGAGTGCGCCGCACTCGCGTGCACCCTTAGCAACTAATATGAGATCTATTATAGATAGAGGTGATCACATCTGTGAGGTTTTGCAACACGCAGAGGAGTGTATGGTCACTTGCACTGCCAGTTATTGTAGAGCCAGCATTGACCACCTTCTGCACCCCCGAGTGCACCGCACTTCCACACGGTTTTAGCTACTTGGGAGAGATGCGTCTACAAATTGAACAAACACCTGTGTGAAGTTTCGCGTTGTGTGGAGGCCTGCGCGAATTGCGATAGGTTGCAACAGTCAATAAATCATTCTAGTTTATTTACAGTAGATATAACACTGGCAACTGAATTACAGTATCTGAACTTGGTCTGTATATCTCAGTGTATGGCAAGGGTTCCGAACCCACCCAGGTGTGGCCCAATGGTTTGGGCAGGTACGGGTATGGGCCTGGGTACGGAATTCTGGTTCGTGGGTTTCACCAGACCGGAAGTCGCTGGATGTCAACAGTATGTCAACATGTCAACACGTCAACCTTGGTGCCAACACACAACTGCCATGGCCACTTTGATGTCCAAAGCTCCAAGTCAGCACTCAGCAACTGCATTACTTTGGCCCAGGGCCTCAAAAAGATAAGTGTTCTTTCCTTATCCTTCCAGCTAACTTGTAACTAAATACAGTGTTCTTTTCTTTTCTTTTCTAGGTTTTAAACAAGTTCTCACCACATCACGGGCAATGTAGATGACACAGTTAGCATCAACATTGCCATCGTCATCGTTCTCACTGGTATGTGACCTTCGCCTACAACACGACCGAGTCAATCAAGCTCACCCCTCTCTCAGTCGACTTTGCTGCTTCATACAGGAACAATGTTCCGAAAAGTCACTCGAGGCCCTCAACAAGCTTGTCCCCCACCACTGCCACATCATCCACAATGGAGAACTAATACACCTCCTCGTGAAGGAGGTAGTCCCAGGCAACCACCTCATCACCTTCACCACCAGCGACCACATCCCAGCGGTACTGTCGACCCCGAGATTGATGAGAGCAGTTTGACAGGAGAGACCACCATGTGCCAAAAGGGTGTTGTGCCATGTTCTGAGGGTGCAGAGATGGCCAAGCGGACCTGCATAGCCTACATGGGCACGTTGGTGCGGAACAGCACGTATGTAACGCCACCAGCGGGGTGACGTCCATGGTTCGTAGGACCCACGGCAGGCTTCACAGAAGACGACGGCTTAGGCATGTCAACGACGATGACAAGGAGACTGAGATCGGTCAAGGGCTGGAGCTCGAAGAGGCTCAGCGAGAACGGTGGTGAACAAGATGAGAGGAAAGGCAAGTCAAGACAGAGCAGGGTTCCCAAGATACAAAGCTGGTATTGCTAAGTAACTCAAGTCTGAGGACTCAAGTACGAAGACAGGCCTGGTATATATACATGCAGGTACATAAGGTTCGTACTCAGCTAAGTCCGCTCTCTCGGGTTCTGTGGTCCGTGCACAGGCATGGAACCTCCTAGAAGGTTACATGGCCGATCGCGCCATCTATCGTCATCGGTCTAGGTCCGCCTAGCCCTTAGTCACGTGTCGGTGACGTCACAGGCTCTATGGCATTCCGGAACCGGGCCCTGGCCACGTCTAGAGCACTACTGCTCTCGATCGTGCCCCTGGGAGTCTCCACCATGTGCGGCGGTATCTCCGGGCCGTATCGTGGGCGTTCGGGAACTTCGGCAGTCGGGTTTCGTAACAACGTACTTCCACGCTCCCTTTCACACGCAACTGATAATCTTTCCAAAGGCTGTGGCTCTGGCATCGTCATCGCTACCGGTTCACAGACTGAGTTTGGCATGGTCTTTAGCATGATGCAGGACATTGAGGAGCGACGCACCCCACTACAGCGCAATATGGACGAACTTGCACAAAAGCTCTCGATTATTTCATTTGGTATCATTGGTACTAGTATCATTTGTCTTATCGGGGTCTTCCAACACCACCCATGGCTCAACATGTTCATGATTGGAGGTTCACCCTCGGTTGGTTGGTTCTGGGGAATGGCACCTTGACGCTGAGACACCAACATGGCACTGTGTATGTCATTGACATGGTGCTGTGACGCCATGACGGCGACACAGCGTCTCGACACCACGACATCGACATGGTGCCGCAACATCTCAACACTGACGCAGCGCCACAACACAACACCGAGGCGGCACTGCGACATCACAACACCAACGTGGTGCCGCAACACCGCAACACCATGACACCGACACAGCACAACACCACGGCATCAACACACCGTCACGACATCACAACACTGACATGGTGTGCAAGCCACACCCACACGACGCTGTGGCCTTCTTAGATTACAAGTAGTATAGTAACTATATCAAACATGCACGCAGGGATCTGTACTAGTATTCGAACTAGAAATGTCTTGTGAAATATATAGCAGTCCTGCATCCAACCAGTTCCAACTGGTTTTTACACGGTTGACAAGTCTGACACAGTGACAATGGACCACAACTGAGTGCCATCCAAAATGGGTGCAACCGCAACCGACAGTCTGGTCCTTTTCTGGTCCGGTCCAGTTGGGTTTATGGTCTTTTTTCGGTCCATAGGACCAGACCTCAAAACACTACCACTTGTCAAGTCCTCAGGTGATGCTAGCTGCTGTAAGCTTGTTGATAAATTAGAGGATCTGAAGGTCTGCAATAGTGCGGGGTGCTTATGAGATCGAGTGAGATTGTGGGGGAAGTGATATGAGAAGGGTGAGTTCTTGGTCGGATGAAGCAACACGCTTCATGTTCTCAACCATCTCTGTGTAGGACAGGTGAGAGGATGAAAATCTAGTAATGCAAGACCATACCTTCATAGCACTCTGCCTGCTCGGTGAGCTTGGCCAGGTAAACAGAATCTTCATGCAACTCAGGCATCTGCTCACGCCAATTAACAATAATCTGAGACTCACTGGGCAGCCTTGGACTTCTTGTCAAATCAACAGGTGATGGTAGCTGCTGTAGGCCTGTTGATAATGCAGAGGATCCGAAGGTCTGCGATAGTGCCAATGACCTTGGTCACCTGACACTCAGTGTTGAAGTAGGCGGGCAGCAGCCAAGACTGTATCCTTGCCGAGGTAGGCCCAAGAGGTTTCCTTCACCTTATCTAGAACCATGGCAGTGAAGATTACAAGATCATGTAAGATTGCGTCTGAGGTGAGTTGGGAATAATATGAGAATGGGTGCGTACTATGTGACAACAACAATCCGAAACTCGCTGGGTGGCTTCTTGTCAAGTCCATGGTAGCTGCTGCAAGTTTATTGATAATGCAGAGGATCTGAAGGCCTGCATTAATAGTGCCAGTGTCCTTGGTCATCTGATGCTCAGCATTGAAGTAGGTAGGTGACAACCATGACAGTATCCTCAGGCAGGACTCAGTGGTCTCCTTCTCCTTACCTAGGACCATGGATGTGACTTCCCTGAAAGTGAAATCAATGCTCTTCAACTTAACTTGTACAGCAGGCATGGCCAGGCAGGGAGGAAGGAAAAGAGACGGCTGCAGTGATGGACTGCTGGCAGAATGTCACACTCCGGCCTGTTCCGAGCGCGAACACGCTGCTATTGCATTAACTTACTGTGGTTGATTTCGGTGAAACCTTTGGTGTATTTGGGACTGTATTGAGTTTGAGTGTCATGGGTGGTTGATGACTGGAAGTTTCGTATGAGCCCATGATAGTTGGGTGGTTCATACGGTCCATTGGCATTCAAATTACTCTTGTCAGACCTGTAGTTGCACTATGTATGCAATCATACTAATAGTACCAGCAAGCCTTCCCTCGCTCACCTTGTTTGCACCACCCAATGCCAATGCCCTGAAACACGTTCAAACACCCTCTACTCACCACTCATGCCCCTAACTTTACTTCGACTGATTGCTGTCACAATTGGGACTGAATACTCATGAAGTCAAGCTTGTGAGACCAAGCGTGTGGCTATAGTACCATTATCAAATTGTGTGCCATTCACTCACTATGCGTGTCCATTTCACTTCCCATACTATAAGTCAAACTATCTACATAGACAGCTAGGACGGTCCATCTATCAAAACGATACTAGCTTTCCACTTTCTGCCAGTGCTTTGTGCCCACCCTTCTTTAATTGTCCTCTCGAATTCTTCCTCAGGGAGAAGCCCATCAATTTTACCCCACAGTCCTACCATGATGGTTGATCTTGCTGAGTCATCTAAAAGTTGATTTCATAACTTAGTTATTGTGTCACAATCTGATATCATGCCATTGATTGTTTCATGTTTCATGTCTTTTCTACTTCTGCTTCTGGATTTCTGTCTCTGATTTGCTTCTGTTCTTGGAATTCCTGCCAGCTCATAGGTCGTGTTATATTTAGATTAGTACTGACACAGCCTCGGAAAAACACAGAAAAATAAGAATTCTACAGTACATAAAAAGGGCCTGTAGTTTACTCTGTATTCTTCATTCTAGTCTTGTTCAATCTGACTATTTCCACTGTCCTTTCCTCTGCTCTGCAGAGTTCCATCTTCTTCTCTGACTGACTAACTGACTGACAGACTGCACAGGGTTGCTGACTAAGCAGCACATATGGACCAGCTTTACGACAAGTGGTAGCAACTACAGAATTGCGAGCCCACCTCTGAGATTGTAAAATATTGTACCTCCAGAAAATGAGAACACATGTTCGGGGTCTACAGATGTGGCTACAAATAAGAAGTTAGTTATGCGTGAACAAAATTAAATTACAAAGAACAAACATGGGACTGAGAGATAGTCAAGGGCCATCTGTGCGAGTGCTACAGTAGGCTCGTTTCCTATGGCCTCCCCTGCCTTCTGTTGCTTCAACCAATAACCAATGGGGTCCATTTCTTGAGGAAGTGGCAGGGTGTTGGGGTAGTTGTCTAAAGTGTCTGACCCTTGTCTGACTTGATGCCCGTAATTTATTACAATGTTAAAGTTGACCCAGCTCTTTTTTACACATGAGCCAGTAGCTACTGGTGCTGGAATGGGTTCCGGTTGGTGTGGCTCGTGGACAGGCTCTGGCTTGTAATCCAACCATACCACTTGGAGGAGGTCCAGTGCCTCATCAATCCATCCTTGAGGCCATTTGTGGTGGGTAAAATAATATGTCTTGAATTGAGGGTGGAGCACTTCATCGAGGAAGATATTAGCCCACAATGAGTCAGGAGAGGGGAAGTGTACATATAGATAGATGATAGACATTGCAGTGATCCATATATGAATAGTACTTGTTGAGGACCTGTAAACTGGTCTTCGTTGCATGCCGAAGTGAGGCATCCAGCACCTCGTTCATGATCATCTGTTCGAATTTTTCTGTGAACCTGTCAATGAGTGGAATGACCTTGTATATTAGGGCCACTTTGGCCTTTGACACCTTGTGGGTGGCCGCGATGAAAGTCTAGTCTAAGTTAGTAAACAATAACCACTGTTTGAAGCAATCTACTTGCCTCCAATATATCTTCTAGCTGGTTGAGGATGTCCCACTCAACCTCTGTAAACATAAAGCCTTGGAGATCAAGTGTCCGATCTGAGCAAAGACAATCCATGACCTTTTGTAGATCAAGCACTCGGAGAAGGCACATTGTGTGTGAGTTCCAATGCATCAGGACGACTTTGATGAGGGCTCGAGAGGGGACGCCTTCTTCTTTGGCTTTCTGCTTCAGGGTGTCATGATATCTTCCACTGTTTTGAACCTTTATAGAATGCAAAGAAGCCTACAGATTTGTTAATAAGGACCTTGCAAGAGAATGATATCCGCACCTTTGAAAGCAATACACCTGCTTCTCGACGCTCAGCAACGGTGATAGGTAACAGAGCCAGATCAACTGAGTCTAACTCTCCTTTCTCAGTTGTATCCTCAAATTGATCAACCGCAACTTTGTCAGTGTCTTCTTGCTCTTTATCCATGTCCATATCAATGTGATCGTCACCTTCGCCCTCTCTGTTCTCGTTGTTGTTGTTGTTGTGAACATCACTTACCATTGAGGCATACCTATTGACCTCATCGGCAAGTTCATCCCACTCCGCTTCGCTGCTGTGTCCCGCACTGTTTTCCCTTTTCTTCTTTCGGAGAAATGGATGCAGAAATGCCTTCATCAAGTTGGGAATTGTGTTAAGTAGGGTAGCAGTGGGAAACCGAAACTACTTACCTGCATCACCAAGTTCAACACATGAGCAAAACACTGTACACGATGTCAGCGACCCCTGAACAACCTGACACTACCCAGTTGGCATTCAAGAGAGGTCGTGAACGTGTTGTTATTGGTGGCATTATCAGACATGAACATCAGTAGCTGTAGCAGCTATTAGCTTGATGGTATAGTGGCTGAATGGATATTAAAAAAAACATACACAATTTTCGACGTTGAACTCTTTTAGACATTTCTCCGTCACACATGCAAGATTGTGCCCCATGTGACTCCCCAAGAGTCTAAGACACTTCAAGTCAATTCTAGATTCCAATGCCAAGGGGGAGAAACCCACCAAATAAAGTCCAGAGGGACTTTTCTATAGCCATCCTCCTGCACCATGTAGAGCGTGATGTCGAGCCATGTGGTCATGTTGATGTCCGTCCAAACATCAAGAGCGATATGCACTGCTCCTTTCATTTTCTTCAACGAGTCACATTAACCCAAGTGGAGTAATTGGTGAGCAATATAATTGTTTTACTCACCTGAAGGATGTTCTTCAGATTGACCTTGGCCAGCGAATACATGATCTTGATGTCTTGGGTAACAGTGTTCTGCGAGGGTACAACAGCTTGTGGGTTCAGCAACTTGATGATGGCAAGGAACTCGGAGTTGCCGACCATGGACATCGGCCGAAGGCAACTGGTGACCCAGCGGAGAGCAAGCGTGCACAGTTTCTCGCATTTTTACTTAGAGCCGGAAGAAAAACTGCTCATGAGCTGTTGAGACCAAACATTGTCTCCTACGTTGCATATTTTCGCGTGTTTGACGAGGTTGCTCGTCGTCTTGGATCCAGAGTGACTAGTGACAAGTGATGAACTTCCCACATCTAGGAGAAATCAGTTTATGCTGTTTTCAAATGAAATACACACACTTTGCATTTGAAGACGTAGTTGGTGTACATCTGTCCATCCTCTGCCTTGGTCTGGACAACCTTGCCAATGGCATCGTGTTGTATCTGTGCCTTCTCAAATGATTGGTAGCAGTTCAAGTACCAGTCGCGACATGAACAACCTAGATAGTAAGTCAGAATAGATATTAGCATGATTTTTAGTATAAGAAAACTTACGAAGGATATTATCCTCCTCCAGAGCCAATAGGGTCTTTCAAAGTACTCTTATTTACCCCATTATTGTACTTCATTATTTCGAAAAATGTACTTGATCAGGAGATAAAAATGGGTCAAATAATTGGATTTTTTGCATTAAGGATGAGTTTTGCTCCTTTTTCACTTAATACCATTATTCCCGTTCCATGAAGGAAGTGGTCGGGGTTTTATTTTACAGAGGGTACAGATGCGCTAGTACATTATTTTGTAGTAGGCTGGTAGAGACTGGGTAGCAAACCAGGGAAATCCTGGTTGACATGGTAGAGACTGTAGATGCTGTAGACACCATAGTTGCTGGTAGTAGATGGTAGCAAACCCTGGAATTTAGCTACCAGATCAGCAATCCTTGGGCCTCTACCATAGCTCTACAGTAGTTCTACAGTAGTGCTCATAGAGGCCATAGTGACCCATAGCAACATTTATGTTCTGCCATAGTTCTACTGTAGTTCCACCATATCCAGGCCTACTACCATAGTGCTACTGTACCCAGGCCTACTACTGTAGTGCTACTGTAGTACCCAGGCCTACTACCATAGTGCTACTGTACCCAGGCCTGCTACTGTAGTGCTACAGGCCTCACAGGTCCCTGCCTTTGCTGCCTTGCTACTAGTGTTGGGGAAGTTTGGTCTCAGACTGACCCAAACCGGGTTTGAACCAAACCCAAACCATTTTAAATGGTTTGGGTTTGGAGAATCCTGGCTCAAACTGAATGGTTTGGTTTCCGGTTTGGGGGTCCCAAACCCAGTTCAAAACCGAACCAAACTGATTAAGAAAAAATATTAATAATTATTTTATAAGCGCTCAATAAGTGGTTTGGTTTGGTTCAAACTGAGTTTGAACCAAACCAAACTGAATTTAAACCAAATTTGAACCAAAATCAATGGTTTTTGGTCTCAAACAATTTGAAACAAAGTCTTAACTGATGAATTTGAACAAAATCAATTGATTTTGCCTCAAACCAAGGTCTTAAGTGGTTCCTTAAGTGGTTTGAACCGAGTTTGAACCAAACTGAACTGGACCAAACCGATTAAAGACCAATTTAAAACACTTATTCTTAATCAGTTTGAAACGGTTTGGAATGGTTTGGTTCGGTTTGGAACAGTTTGGAGCAGTTTGGTTCAGTTTGGGTTCAGTTTGGGCAAATTCTAATCAGTTTGGTTTCCAGTTTGGCCAAAATGGCCCCAAACCGAACCAAACCGAACTTCCCCAACACTACTTGCTACATGTCAGCTCCACTTCCACCCTTTGCCAGCCCACTACCTCCCTGTCACGGTGCAAGTCCCACACTGACGCCATCACGACATGCACAACCCATCATGATGCCATCCTGCCTGCCCCGACACCACCCTCAATGTGGTGTGCAAGACCCACCACCACCCAACCTGTTCCCCGCAAGCCTCTCCCTGACACCATCCAAACACAATGTGCAAGACCCTGCCAACTGACACCCCGACACAGCGCAGGCCTCCACATTCCAACCTGCTTTGTGCAAGCCCCGCTGCGGTGCCAACACGTCACTCAGGATTCCACCACCGCCAACTCACAGCAATACCACCCCAACACAGCACTCAGAACCACGCCAACATGCCACACAAAAGCCCCGCCATGAGGCCACCCCTTGCAGGGCTGCCCACCAGTGCATAGGCGGCATGCAGGGCAGCATTGATGACCACAATGATGAGGGTGACAACAGCAAGGACAAGGACACCAACACCGACATGACCGCTAACGACACCAACAACATCAACGACAACTTGATGACTCCCAGGCTAGTGGAGCAAGGTTGGCAGCGGCAGTGGCGGTGACACACAGTGTGCAGGTGGGAATAGTGGACTACTAGTAATGTTTTATCTGTTGTACTACTACTGGTATTTTATACATTAAGTTACAAATGGTGTGCCAGTGTGTGCAGGCTCATGGAACCCTGTCTGTTTCATGGAGTGAGAACAAATTACCATATTTAAACAAGTGCTCGCTTACATAAATAACCCCCCCCCCTATCCTAATTGACCTTATGAGAAAAATGTACACCCTATATCTCACTCCAGTTCTGCACCCCCCTTGAATAAGAGTATTCAACAGTATTCAAGATGTAGTAAAATTAAATTCCTTGTGTTTTTATGTTGTTGTAGTAATAATTGGTACTCATTTTTTATATTTATACACTCCTATACACTCTGTAATTGTTTGAGGCAGAGTGATTTGAGGAATATGTGTGATTTTGTGCCAAGTTTTGTGCAGACACACACATAAATTGACTTCAACAAAAATTGTGCTTGTGATGTGGGCAACTTCTGGGCAGAAGTTTAATTTGTGGCGTGTTCGAATTCAGGAACTCAAACACCCTCAAACACCCCCCTCTCTCCTCCTCCTCTTCCACTTTACACAAATACAAAGACACCAACGAAGACATGAATAGCATATGTTATTTCTCTCTTTCCTTCCTTTTGCTCCCTTCATCTCTAATCTATGCAGCTGCAGGACAGTGGCCATGTCATCGCCCTATTCGCAATGGCCTCCCCAGAGTCCCCACACCTATACCTCACCACCCCCCTCACCTGTGTGCACACAGTTGCCGCCATCTCGTGGCACTTGGCCCCACCCAGATAAGTTTTTTTTTTTTGTTTTTTTTTGTTTTATTTCTCATCTCGACCGATGCAGGACTCCCACGAGGCCACAGCCTTCACCACACCCTCACCTGCACCGCCACCCCTCGACCACCCACAACCTCAACATGGCTGTGACACCCTGCTGTCTCAACATGGCAGCCTCCACTTCGACTCCTGCCACTCCCTCGACACGGCTGCCGTCGATCCTGTTAAACATGACACTGACGCCACCCACCTCGACCCTGCTGCACCAGTGCTGTCTTGACATGGCTGCCACTGCCACATTGACCCCACTGCACTGGCACCATCCCCACGTGGTTGTCACCACCCCCCACCTGATGAAGCTCACCACATCAACACCACATCAACACGGCCACTGTTGAACCTTTTACAACACAACACCAATGCCGCCCGCCTTGGCCCCACTGCACCAGTGCCATGTCAACAAGGCTGCCACCGCCACATTGACACCACCCCACCGGCACCATCGCCATGTGGTCGCCACCACCATCCCACCCATTGATGCCATGTCAACACGGCCCCCACCACCAGCACACACCCCTTCATAATCCCACCAACCTGTCGCTGCGGCACCTGGCTCCCATCCTCTTGTATTATTGTATTTAGAGTAGTTGTGTGAACTTAATATATAACTTTTTAATTTATTTTGCATGAAATGTTGTCTGACTGTGAACTGACTATGAGATACTATGGAGTGACTATGAGGCAACTATGGAGTGACTATGAGACAACTATGAGATGACTATGGTAGTAGGGTAGACTATGGTAGACTATAGTAGAACTACCAAAGAACATAGATGTCACTACCAGCACTACAGCCACTATGGGTCACTGTGGCCTCTGTGGGCACTACTGTAGTACTATGGTAGAGCCCAAGGATTGCTAATGGCCTGGAATCCATGCAGGCAGCACAAAGCTGTGTCAGCAAACTTGAGGCATGGTCATAGTTTGTTGTTGGCGGCGCATGTGGCTTCAATTGGTCAGAGACTCAGTTTCATACACTGGTAAAGGTTGCTTCCCACGCTCAATGTTCAAGACTACAACCACAAACCCCGCCAGCGCATACAGTCATTCATGGCTCAATGGAACATCGGGGTCAATGGACCAAATGACTCTGATGACCACATTTTTGGTCAAATCACTTCGGACTTTTTGTAATACACAATGTATAGTACCCATGTATGTCCCTTCAAAAAATTATAGAGGTACAATGAGCAGATGTTGCAGTAGACTTGTTTCTCGTAATTTTTAGCAAAAACTAAAATTTGATGAGCGAACACAAATGAGAAATGCTTGGGTTTTTGCAAACTTTTTATGGCCATATACAAAGTACATGCTATATAATGAACTCCAGATAATTATTTCAGAGGTAGCAATGCGCAATCGCAGGGTATTCACAGAAGAACGCTGAACAGGTCAATTCTGTGCTATATCATGCCGGCCAAATCGGGAACTCAGGGACCAAAAGTGATGCGAGCCAATGACAGCAATTGTTGCCTCTCCCAATTTGGAAACTGTCCGTTGGTCCATTGACCCAGTTGCAGCTGATAAGGACTTTTCGCACTGATTCCTCCATTTCATTGTTCAACATCTTCCGATAACAGTTCTGAAGTCCTCACTGGGTAGCTTACATGCATAACTAAAATACTGTCTTTTTAAATTGACTGATGATCCACTATAACAAGCTCTCGAGGGTCAAAAAGATTTGAGTGGTCCAAAGAGCCATGAATGACTGTAGTCCTGTCCCAAACACGATGACAATGGCCCTCCCGACAACAACTACTGTTACGTTTTCACCTTCGACTGCCCCTCAATCACCCACCAAGACCTGGAATACCGCTGTGAGAAGAACACGTGCTGCCAAACACGCTTATGAGACTTGTGGCTGAGAGCACCCAAGTAGAATGAGCTAAGTTGCCTATCGCCTACTATGCCCCCAGAAGTGCTCAAAAGCCTCAGGAATATTGGGAGTAGCACATGTGACCTTAGTACCCACCTGTCACATGACCCTGGCACGTGACCTGGCCAGACCTGCACCAAATGGGCCCAGATGAGCTTGTGCCTGAACCAGCTCTAGACTGCCTTGTGTTTGAAGACTCGTACGTTCCTATCGATTGTACCTTGATTCTGGTGTGATACTGTACGGTGATTGGCTGCTGACTGCACCCATGCCTCGTGTTCCCTTATCTCTGACTCATGCCACAAGGGCCTTACACCATTGGCTGTTACTGACTGTGATGACTGATTCCTAGGATCCGTGTATTAGGGATCTGGAGTTCCAAGCTGGGGTTCAAACCTCCTTGGATGTGTATAAGTAGATGGACTGACGGTCACTACAGCAGGTTCCATATCGATAGATACCTAGCAACCATTTTTCACACATATGCGGCATTTGAATGGGTATTTCGGTGACCATGCCGAGTTTTCTTCCCACACAAACTAATTGTAGTAATTAAATAATGAATTTATATAATGTACTTATCATTTTCAAAACTAAGTGGGAAAGGCGCGAGCGTGAGGCACTGACCTCAGAAATCACACAGGAAGTAAAAAAAAAAAACTCGTATATTCGATAAGAAACAAACCGATAGCTACACTGTATCTAATGTAATAAGTAAGGGGGCTAACCTTGTAGTCAGCGACGTCCCATCGTCTTCTGTTGTTGTCAGCGCATGGTTGTCGTAACGTTGCGGTCGAAGTCGCTCTGTCGCAGTTAATGTTGCAATGAGATTTTACGCGGTGTCGTGGCCGTGTTGTGATGGCACTGTGACGTGGCGTTATGACGAGCCTTGCGCGCCGTGACGGGGTGGCGGACTCCCATGTAGTGAAGGGTGAACGCGGTGGCCACGGGCTTGCGTGCGGTAGAGCAATAGCGGTAAGAACTTGAGGAGCGCAGCGCAGCAGGTGTCATGATGGGTCTTGCGTGCCGTGATGGGGTGGCGATGGCGAAGGGTGGACGCCGCGGCTATGGACTCGCAAGTGGCGAGGCGGTTAGGACTTGAGGGGTGCGGCGAGACAGCGAGAAAGGAACCAAAAAAAAAAGGACATATTTTGATCACTGGGCCAAACCCCAGCTCGTCGTCAGGCGCGTCTTCATGATGGGTGTTGAGGGAATAGTGGGTGGGGGAAATGGGAAGGAGGCGATGGTGGATCGACAAAGGGTGGCATGGCCGACGCGTTTGACAGGCGATGAGGGAGGTACGTGAAGCGGGAACTTGAAGCTGAAGACCGAGGACATTGGTTTGGCGTGCAGATGTAAGCATGTGTACTGTACAGCCCGGAAAAGTATACAACTCACCTTTGACCCAGTGTCGGGGAAGGCTAATCTATCAACTTGAAAGAGGGAGAGTAATGATGATCCTGGGACAGCGAGCACATAAGGAGATCGAGGATAAAGTGGTGTTGGACGGTGATGAGACGGTGTGGTGATGTGGCAACGTTGTGAGGTAGCTTTGTCAGCTGCCCCACGCCCAACGCGTGGTACAACAGCCTGAGAACATGGTCAGGCCTTTCCTGCGCTACAACTTCAATAGCTTCACGACCTTGCCCTGCTGCCTCGTCCCTAGATCCTTGAATCTCCTTATACTCATGTATGTATTGTAGCTACAACAGAAAAAAAGATAAATTTCTCCCAGAACTCAGTAGGGCTCTGTGCACCATTTTCACCATCGTCCAATATCCCGCACTTTCACGCGCCCTTAGCAACTCAAGTGCAGTGCATTCCCAATACAAGCAATTAAGCTTGCAAGGTCTTGAAACATGCAAAGGTGTGCACGACTCTCTGCGCTGCAGATTAACATAGACCCAGAGCGGCTTGCCATTTGCGCGTTACCTTGTGTGCTGCATCTGCACGTAGTCTTAGCAATTCCATACCGACGCATCCCCGAACCCGATGGACATTCGTGTAACGTTTCACGCCGTGCAGATATCCGCTGACCATTACAGCACTTTCCCAAGACAGCCCAAGGTTCCAGCCCACACACTAAACTAGTCCCTGTATATTCTGAGTTACACCAATAGTTACACAGTCCCTGAAGGGACATCTCTTCAAGTTTATTGGAAGCGTGCTAGCAAACGATCAAAGAGCGTGTCCCACTGCCAGACAGAGCGCTCCACGACTGCCGAGCATGATAACTATTCCATAACCCTGATTTTGAAAGACAACTATTCCATAAACCCAATTCCATAAGATAACCCATTTCCAAATAATGTTTTCCTTCTCTTAATTATGAACCCCGCTCTTACGTTTCGGAAGTCCGCTTATGTATTCGAAATGACGGGTATCTATCGATATGGAACCTGCTGTAGAGACCTCAGTTTGACTTCTTGGATTATCCACTCATTGTACTGCCACTTGTATGCTGTCTGCCACTTGTGCACTGCTAAGTTCCTTGGTTGTATACACAATAGATGGCTGTCTGCCTCTTTGTGCCATCCTTGTCACACTGTGCCGCTGTGTGCTGGCTGTTCCCCTCTCCTCTCTCCTCTCCTCTCACTCTTTGAGCTTTCCTTGCTGTCTTCATTGATGTGCTGTCTACCCCCTCCACTCTTGTGGATTGCTGGTTGTCTACTGCTTTCCATTGATTCCTCCTTCTTTCCCTTTGGGTTGCCTTCAATATCCTTTGGGCTTCCCTTATTCATCTCCTTTGTGAGATTGCACGAGACTGGGTAAGCGCATTTGTTGTGCATTGTGATCGTTAGGCTTGCCAGTGCCCTTACGTAGGAAGAACGTCTGGTGGAATGTTACAACTACAACACAGTGGCGGCAGCAACGAAGGTTTGACCACAACAGCAAGAGCAAGGCTCAAACAACAACAACAGCAACACAATCAACAATGATGGTGACGACACGATGGCAATGACAATGATGCAATAGGCGGTGGCAGTGGCGCAGTGTGGCCCTAACATGACAGGTGACGACAGTGTGGACCCAGATGTGATGGCGGTGAGGGCAGTTCAGGCTATGCTGGGGTTTGGCTTGCCAGTGGTGTACAACTAGAGTACACTATTTTGTAGCTATCTTTGGTAGTGTAGTGCATATAGAAGTGAGAATATCCATGAGTACTCACTCGTTCAAAACGAGTACTCATGCAACTCAAATGAATATGAGTACTCGCGGCCCAGATGGGTACTTGTGAGTGTCACTTGTTGACATCTCTGTGCAGGTCCAGTGCATGGCTGGTGTTTAGGGCAAGGGCATGGTGTTGGTATTACATCATGCTGCATTGCCATGGTGTTGCAGTGCAGCACTGCGTCATGGTGCTGTGTTGTTGTTGAAGTGCCATGGCGCTGTCATAGTGTCATACTGCTGCATTGTTGTTGTAGTGCCACATCACTGCATTGGTGTTGTAGTGCCACGCCGCTGTCACTGTTGCAGCACCATGGCCCTGTGTCACTGTTGTAGTGTCACAGCACCAAGTCAGGCCCAGGTGTCACAATGTTGTGGCACCATATTTGCACACCAAACAGGACCTGTATGCAACAAGGTGGAGGCTGGTTTTGAAACCTAGAGAAGAAAAAAAATAATGCAGTTAGTTAGGAAAAGGAAAGGGAAAATAAAACTTAGCTTGATTGAGGGCCAATGCAACGTAGTCAACAAGTGCTGAGCGCTGAGCATGCAATAGGGTCTTTCAAAGTTAACTTATTTTGGTCCCTTAGTGGACCCATTATAACGTCCATTAAGCCCGATTTTGGTGTAAATATGATGTTAATGTGAAAATTAATCAAATAAAAATGGACCAATAATGTCCAACTTTGAAACCCCCCCCCTGAAAAAAGCCAATAATGAAACTATAATGAATTATTTTTGTGCCTCGGAGCCCCTGGCAACGTTTTGGCAGGGTAAATCTTTTTCAATCTCCACTAGACCAGATTACTAGATCCGATTCGGAGTTCATAAAATGTAGTCATATTTGCTGTCTTACATAAAATAAAATGAAACTCAGTTTCTTTAGCAGCCCCCTTAATGAAATAGAAATAATTGTGTTATGTACAGTAGGAGCCCCCTCCCATCCTTAAAAAATCAAATTATTTGTCCCTTTTTGAGATCATTTCCGACTTAATGGTTTGCAAAATGGTATCATAATGGTTAGGTAATGAGACAAATAAGGGCAACTTTGAAAGCCCCTAATGGTGGTTGTTAGGACATGCTGACATGTTGCAGCAACATCCAGTCTGGCGATCTGTGTACCTGCAAAACCCACGGGACCTGTGATAAGGGTAACGGGTTTCATGAGGGTCACAATTCTGTACCTGTACCCGTACCTGCCCATACCCTTGGGCTGTACCTGTGGAGGTTCAGAAACCCTTGCCATTCACTAGCTGTTTGTCATTAGATTAGTCGAGTGTGTCTTTGTTTTCCTTACTCAAATCCTTACTTTTCATTTTCTTGGTTCAGTTTGGGCATTTAGAGTGCGTCAAGAAACCAAGTAAGAAACTGGTATTGGATGCCCATCTACACTAAACATTTCCTCAATGCGTTGAGGATCGTTTGAGGAGGGCACCACAAGGCAGATTGCTTCCTAATTAGGAAGGTTGGAATTTTTCATTCAGCCACCAGTCCCCACCCGTGGCTCAGGATTCCAGTCCCACCACCCCCTTGATCCCACCACCCTCTTATTACAAGTCTTGCTTGAAGTCTTGAATTTCTGACTACCATCTGACTACTCTCTGACCACTGGCCAACCTTCCTTTTTTACTGAGGGTGACCCCTGACATGCATGTTGGTGACCTGGGATATTTTTTTGTACTTATACACTCAGAACATTTGTCATGTTTGGTAGAATTACAGTTACTAATACTACTTGTAAGCTAAGTCCATAGTGTCGGTGTTGTAGTGTCATGGCCTTGGTCATGGCACTGTGTTGGTGTTGTGGGGGTGTGGCAAGGCATTGGTGTCAATGTCATGGTGTTGCTGCACCACATCAGTGATGTGAGGTAGTGATGGTAAAGTTCAGTCCGAACTTCGGTGTGAACCCAAACCCACCTGAACCAAACCCCAGTTCAGGGTTCAGGTTCGGCCATTGACCTGAACTGGACTGACGGTTCCATTGGGGTTCAGCAAAACCCTGATATTTGTGAACTGTCATGAACCACGTTTGAACAGGTTTGAACCAAACTTTTGATACTGTAGCTGGCAAATGTACAATTTTGATATTTCCAAAATGAAGTATAATACAGTTCAGCCCATTCCAAAAGTGCAAAAGTGTGTGCGAGGTCAGATTCACAAGTCTGAAACCATGGGACCTGTGTGCGGTGTCGTGTGGCAGTGCCAGCACGTGGCGGCATTCCCTCTCTTATCACTTCCTCATCATCAACACTCCAACATTTTTGTGGTCACAGAACGCTAACCATGAATATGACAGCCTTGACGACGATGGCAGCAGGGCAGCTGCGGGAACACTCTCAAGTTTCAACATGGCCAACAATGCAACAATGACATTGAGGCCTCATGTCAATGCAGACTCAACTCAGAGTTGTTTTGCCCTTTCTGGGCCTTCCAAAACCCTCAACACTTGGACACCACGGCGGCGGTAGCGGTGATGAGCACTCTGACCCTGGGCGATGTGTGCTGCCAACCCTAATAATGACAAGGAGCATGCCGCCTCACATGAGCTAGGTGAGTACCAGTTGCTCCCTTGGGCTACTTGCAACCCCACCATGAAGATGATGATGGCAGCGGCAGGTGGAACTGAGTCACATGTGGCCCCAATAACAGACCACATCAGCACACTGATGATGATGGCCATGATGGTGAAGTTGGCAATAACTGCTCCAAAGACTGCAACTCAAAGACCGCAACAATGACAGCAGTGACATTGATGAGGGGCACACTGCTGATGCACTCAAGCTACATGAGACTTGGTCCAACTATAACACTATCACTCTACTCATTAAAGCTCCTCTGGCTGCCTGCAACCCTTATCAAGGGCACCAATAGACCAACCACATGTTCCCACGTCTCATCCCTCTCACGGTATGCTGCAGCTCAGGCTCTCAGGACACTAAATGTTTTTTTTGGATTCACAACTTTCTACTAACTTAATTTTGCTTATTAACATAGGACCTTGACTGCTCAAAAGCTGCATGACAAAGGCAACAACTTGGAAGTGACCACAACCATGATGGTGGGGCAATGTTGACCCACGACATGCTCAAATATGGTGCGAGCGCCGAGGACATTGCACGCACAAGTATGTTGCTCCTTTCTCGCTTCTTCATCCTGTCCTGTGATGAACAGCATAGTAGTAGGGACGCATAATCACAGTGAATCAAGTAGAACTGTGGTGAGATATGTGAGGCACAGGGTAAGCAGAGATCTTGCAAGTGAAGCTAAAAGGTGTCTGATAGCACAGAGTGAGAACTGGATGTTATTACAAGAGCAGGAAACATACCTGATATGTCTAGGGATTGCCAGGGGTAACCCTGGGATTTTCCAGGGCTACCCGTACCTGTACCCCAACATACCCATACCCGCTACAGGGATATGGGTTTCAACGGGTCAGGGTATGGGTTCACACGATTTTGGCGGGTTCAAAAACCTGCTGTGGGTTCTTGAACCCATTGCAAACTTTCAAACCCATTGTGAACTTGCTGGTACTACTAAGTCTACTATTACATCAAAACTCTAATACTAATATACTATATTGCCACTGCCATGATACTCAGCTGTCTGCGTGTACAAGGGGGTGCTCACTGAATGGGACAAGGGGCTGGCAGGCCAAGCCGCCAAGTAGGTGGTGGTGGAACTTGTGTACACACTTGAGGTGTGCAAAGCATTGCTGCATTGGTATGTTTGGTTGAGGCTGGAGACATTGAGTATTGCCGCATGCAGCGATTTGGGGTGTAATAGGGTGATGGGCGGCATGGGTGATGTGAGTGGCGCTGATCGGGCAGCATGCTGGATCCTGAGGGCAATGGAGGTGATGTCGAGAGAATAAAGCAATCTGAAGAGGAGATAAAGCTGTTGTTAGTGAACATCAGAAAGTCAATTTGCAAACTTCATGCATATTGGACAGACTTTGAGTCAAGGCCCCAAACGGCCTTGCTCTGTCGATATGCAGAATGGTTCTCTGTTCACATGAGCAACTTTGGGTTTCAATGGGTATGGAAAGAATTGTCTGTCACCGTAAATGTGTCTACTAATTAAATAGAATCCCATCCAACCATGAGCTCCTCCTCATCCTCATTGGCAGGGACCTCTGGTAAGACAACAACAGTTAGTATTTGAGAGTTCACTCAGTTCAGTCCTATGGACTGAAAAAAAACCGGGAATTGGACCGAACAGTAACCGAAATGAACTGGACCGTTGGTTATGGTTCTCACTGGATTGACAGTTTGTCAGTTGCTGGTTCAACTATTCTCGGGCAATCACAATAACCACAGAAAAACCAGTTATGATGGTCTAAACTGCTACTATGACTCCTCGCTTGTGTCATTTGCGTGTTTACAAGCAAGGAGCACTGCTCACCGAGTCACACCAAAATACTCCTCTCGACTATTTCTGGCTAATTTGTGATACCACTCATCAAGACATGGGGTGTGAGATCACAGATATTATATATATTAAAAATATATAACAACTGCTGACACACACGTGCATCCTGAGCCCATTTGTTAGTCTTTGAAAGTCCAGTTGCAGGAACTGAAAAAGACTGCAACTCAACTGCAACTGCAACTGGAAACAACCGGACTTTTGGTTGCAGTTGTACCTAATCATAGCATGTATCAGTTGCAGTTGCCCAAAATGGTGCTGACCCAACTGGTTGCAACCGATTGCTTAGTCAGCAAGTAATTGGGCTGAAATTCTGATCAAAACAAGCCTAAGATCACCCAAATCAGCCAAAAACTGAGCAAGTTATGATCAAAATGATCATTTTACTCATTATTTTTGGCTGTTTTACCTAATTATTTTTTCATTATATGGCAGTTGCACTTGGAAAATTATTATAGGTACTGATAAACACTAGTTATAAGTGGTTTTGACCCAGTTTAGACCAGTCTTAAATAGATTAAATAACATTCAGTTGCAACCAGTTGCAACTGGTAGCAACTGGTTTTTTGCAGTTTTTTGCAGTTGCAGTTGAGGTTGCAACAAATTTCATTTTTTGGCAACTGGTTGCAGTTGTAGTTGGACCAAATATGGTCAAAAAACCGGACCCAACTGGACTTTCAAACACTACCATTCATCCTTGTGACATGAAGCCTAAAGCAACAACTTCTAAAACACAGCGAGAGCCCACCATGAGACCCAATAAGGGGAAGAACAAACCTTGGCCAAGGGCACGAGCCCCAAAAGCAGATGGCTGCAAACGGCATGCCTCTCATGGGACTGAAGGTGATAGTGACAACAGTCCCAATGAAGTAGTTGTGAGCCTTTGTTATAAAAGAATGAAGCGCCCCATAGCAACTGATGAGGAAGTTGAGGAAGTTGAGGAAGTTGAGGAAGTCGATGTTGAGGAAGGTAATGGTGACGATATCTATGTCAGCAGTCCAGCGAAGGACATGATGAGGTGCAGTCATATGTTTATGACACTAAATTTGATACTCACCTTGGTACAGGACGATAATGGGCTTGACGAGCAGCACAACACTGAAATAGGGTCATTGCAGGTTGCAGGAAAGGAGTGTACAAAAGACCTTTTGACAATATTTTTGGACATTGTCGTCGTGAAGTTCAAGACAAGAAGTAAGACCAAAAGCCTCCGAGGATGATGGTGCATGATCTGCAAGTAAGCCTTAGGTTTCTGTGATGGGGAGAATACAACAAGAACACTCACAATGTGATAGGGTCAACGAACAGGTTCTGAGGAAAGAGGGGCCTGGGAAAGCTTTCTACGTTGGTGGAAACTCAGGCTGCCAAGCACATATCCGCCAGCACTATGTGCTTTACCGAGAGCGTTGTAAGGCTCAAAACATAACTGTGAATCACCATGCTATTCCCCGACCAGCCTGGAAGGAAATGCAGAAGGTGCGGAAGGACTTGGCAAAGGTCCAATTGAATCTTGATGGGGTGATTGAGAGGGTGAATGGACCGAGGGAGTTCACACGCGAAGGTGTATTGCATGCTGTTACACAATTTATCGCCTGTGACAACCAGGTGAGCTTTACAAAATGGTTTGAGAACCGTAAACCAACTCTGTTGCTAGGGGCTGGTGGTGGCTGACAAGGCGTTGTTTTGGAACTGCCTCGTTGCAATGAGGCCCCGGGCAACTTGTTTGGACTTGCCAAGCACGTACAATGTGAAGGTGTACCTCCACAATGCATGTGTGGAATGGCTGCAAAGTTTGAAGAAGGATATTATGGTCAGTTATACAGTGTCCTAGGCCGTCTTGTACTCACAACCTCTACAGGCAGCACTGGGGAAAGTCTTGACTACTGCTGATGGATGGACAGCAGATAATACAAAAGGGTCATTTCTAGGACTGACAGCACATTGGATTGAGGTGAAAGAGCAGAAGTGGCATTTACGGTCTGAGGTAATCGGATTTCAGGGTATATCAGGCAATCACAGTGGCTTGAACCTTGGGCAATATTTTCTTGGGTTGTGTGACCGCGTGGGTATCACAAGCCCAAATAAGTCAAAGGTGATCCATCATTAGATTACAAGTTGATAAGATAACTGACCTTTCCAGCTATTCACCGTAACATTGGACAATACTTCCAACAACAACTCCAGCTGCACCACAATTGAATCACTCCACTACAAGCAAGGATACGAGCCTTGGGATGCTGGTGAAAACCAATTACCATGAGTTTTTCGATCTCAAGCACAAGCATAGTGCCCAATCGCTGACAATCTCGGCAGCTGCCTTGAGCATGTGGTGAACCTTGCCAATGTGGCTTTGATGTCCCATATAACAAAACTCGCCGCTGTTGAGAATCAAACACCAATATGGGAGTATGATCCAGACTTGCCCGGTAACCGCATCCTTGGTGGATCACTTGACATGATTGCGGCCATTCAGACAGTTGCTATCAAGGTGCGTTCCATGTCTGTAGTATCAGTTTTATCGTTCAATTGTGATGTTCGCCTTCATATCAGATTCAGGCCTCTGGTCAACACATTGAGTATTTCCAGAAATTACAAGTTCAGTGTAAGATCGATGACCCACTGAGAATCCCCCTCCACAGCAACATTAGATGGGATTCAGCTCATGGTATGCTAGGGTGCTCCTATTACATACATCAGGTAAGCTCGCACTGCGCCTCTGAAGATACCTGCTGACATCAACATTTAAGCCTATCAATCTTTTCCTTTCCATGGCTGATGGACTGTTCGGACTGATCACCACTGTGCACACAAATGGACAAATCACGAAAAAGATCCCCTGGAACACTTTTCAGCTATCGGATGAGGATTGGGAGCGAGTGAAGGATGTAAAAGACATCTTGACGGTATGTTGTCTCTAGTTGTAACAACATGTGGCTGTGCTTACATTGTACATCAGGACTTGAAGAGAATACAACATCATTTCTCATCTGTATGACTCCCAACACTCTGGTGTGCCCTCCCTGCCATCGAAGAGCTGCAAACCGCATGGGAGGCAAAACACGACCATATTCACTATGCCAAAAAATACAAGGACATGATCACTGACGGCCTGGAGAAGCTTTAAAAGTATTATTCTCACTTTGACAGGAAGCTGAGTTTTCTTCTTAGCTTGGGTAAGTTTTGAATTGCTTTTATTGTGTCTGGACTCTAAACAAGCGACCAACAGCTCTTCACCCATACTATAAGCTCGCGTATATTGGGCTGGCATGGGGTGGAGTGGAGGAACAGGAGGAGGAATGGGCTGCAGGAAACCAAGACACGAAGAATTGGTGGATGAGGTGCAGATGATCCCTGAAGAAAAGGTAAGTAATGTATATCTGGCTATGTCAAGTCCTCACTCCCAAGTACACAGTAGATGTAGATCTATTGGAAGTGTCGGCCGAGGACAATGCCAATCACGGTGGCTACGCCCACCCCAGGCCTGTCTCAGGCCCCATCAATCCTGTCCAAATATGATCATCATTGCCTCTTGCTCGTAACAAAGGAGGATGAAGAAGGGTGGCATTCGGAATTGCGGAGATACTTAAAGGACATGCCAGCTGACATCTCAAAGGATACTGACATTGTCAAGTGGTGGCAGGTAAGTGTTTGTTTGAAACACACAACGCAGCCCTGTCATAATCATATTTGTATAGGGCCATCAAAGTGTCTATCCAACACTCGCTCGCATCGCAATTGATGTCCTTCCGGCACAGGCATCATCCATCCCTTGCGAGAGGTTGTTCTCTGCCAGCAAACAAGTTGCTGATGATTGTCAGGCACGCTTGGGTGTGAAGAGGTTTGAAGAACTGCAACTTATGAAGTTCAAATGGTGGAAAAACATCGGTGACCTTGCGGCTTGGAACTCAGGACAGGTTGAAGAGGTTGACTCAGATCTGTATCATGAGATGCTTGCAGCTGATGAATTTGAGAATTTGAGGATGATGTCAATGCAGCCATACTAGTAGACTAGATTTACTTCTTGGTCTTTGGGGATGTCGTGTCACAATATACCCTACATAGTCCCTATTTTTTAGCATAATAACCGGTTGAGACTGGTCACTTGACCAGTTTCAACTGGTCTCAGTTTGAACCAGTGCAGACCGGTTTTTTGGGCTTTACTAAAATAATATGGACCGGTTATGGTCAGTTCAGTTCAGTTTTTTTTACATCTAGCAGTTTTTAGAACCAGTTCCAGTTCCAGTTCACTCAAGATTGCCCAAAATAACTGGACTGAACTGAACTTTCAAACACTAACGACGGTCTTGATGTCACTATCCTTCACATATCCAAGATGGCTCCAGACCCCAAGACACATCAAGGCATGTGTTGTCTGAACCGAGAGGTGACTACAGACGTGGGACAGGACAAGGTGCCCTTGGCTGAAAACCCGTTCAACGTCAACTGAAGTAGCTAGATAGAAAAATCAATTAGAGAACAGGAAACGGCAGTTAACTTGAAGTATGTACCTGGTATTGTCAAATAATCTAAAGCCATGCGGTGAAGGCAGGGATATGCAAGCCTATGTTCATGCCACCAAGCGCAAACATCGGCAACATGTTCCGGGTCTGTGCTAAGATACCATTCAAGTTCATCACGTAATTCCAAAGGTGTTGGGGCAGAGAGTGCAGGTAAAGTGTCAAACATGTTCCCTGGTGTTGGAGGTGGGGGCTGGGGAGTCAGGGATTAGTTCATTCAAAAGAGTTGACGTACAGCAACTAACACAACTTGTTAATTGGGTCTTGAACATCAAGATCCATGAACGTGAAGGTCCGATCAAACTCTGTGTGAACAATGGAGTGTGCAGCTTCGGTCCAATTGTCTTCCCATCCCACGGTCTTGAAGTATTTCAACTTGTGGCAAGGGTGAAGAACTAACGATGGATGTCAGTTGGCGTGCCAAATGATATGGCATGGAGTGGGCCTGGCAACTTACTCATGGCGATGCAGTAAACCTCAGAATGGTCGGTTTTATTGTAGTACTGGTTGAGGGTTTTCTTCCTGATGGCAAGTGTGGCACAGATGGGCAAGGAAAAAGAAGTGTCTTGTGTTGCTGTGGCCAGATGAGTGTCAATGTGGTCCATGGCAGTGTAACACCAGTGGGGGCTGGTGCCACTCAGATCAAGACAGAGACGGAGTGAGGAACAATGTATATTCCTTTAGTAACAAGGGAGGATCGTGAGAGTAACAGAGATGGTTGATGTATGCGAGATAAGATAGAGACCAAGAAAAAGGGGGGAAAGGAGCGCTGGACGACCATCACTTGAGGTCGTCCTATTTAACTGATCTCCAAGTCCCTACTCTCTAGAGTGCGTATCTGAAACACTCTTGAGATCTGGCGTGTGATGAATTAGAAGAGCTCGACAATCAGCGTGATCAGAGCGTGTTTGTGTAAGATATACTTACAGGCAGGTATAACAATGCTGATGCTTGGTGTGTCCCAAGAAAAAAAGAGTGTAGCGTGTTTGAAAATCTAGGTAATGTCTTATTTCCGGACTGTAGCACAAAGAAAGAAAAAAAGAAAAATGCCTTCAATGTATCCCACAATTGAATGGCAATGGCCCATTCTTCGTCTTCCAACTTGTATTTGCAAAGGTTGAAGTTGCCGTTGGACACCAGATTGTCAAGGGCAACACGGTAGGCGATAGCAAAGTCAAGCATATCAAATGTTGAGTTCCAGCGTGTTGAGACTAGTGTTGGGGAAGTTCAGTTTGGTTCAGTTTGGGCCATTTTGGGCCAAACCAGAAACCGAACCATTTAATTTTCACCAAACTGAACCCAAACCGGACCCAAACCAGTTCAAACCGTTCCAAACCGTTTCAAACCGATTAAAAATAAGTGTTTGAAATTGGTCCTTAATCGGTTCAGTTCGGTTCAGTTCGGTTTAAACTTGGTTCAAACCACTTAAGGAACCACTTAAGACGTTGGTTTGAGGAAAAAACGATTGATTTTGTTCAAATTCATTGGTTAAGACTTTGTTTCAAATTGTTTGAGACCAAAAACCATTGATTTTGGTTTAAATTTGGTTTAAACTCAGTTTGGTTTGGTTTAAACTCAGTTTGGTTTGGTTCAAACCGAGTTTGAACCAAACCAAACCATTTATTGAGCACTTATAAACTATTTTTTAATATATTTTCTTAATCGGTTTGGTTTGGTTTGAACCGGGTTTGGGACCCCCAAACTGGAAACCAAACCATTTGGTTTGAGCCAGGATTCTCCAAACCCAAACCATTTTAAACGGTTTGGGTTCGGTTCAAACCCGGTTTGGGTCGGTCTGAGACCAAACTTCCCCAACACTAGTTGAGACATCATGAGGCATGACCCAAACTGCGAGCCCAAGTTCCTTGAGCTTGGTGAGCCACTGAGGGAGGAGGATGGTGGAAGAGTTTTTGATTGCATTGGTGATCACATGAAGCTGTTCGTGCATAAGCTGAGGTGAAGCTGAGTTTGAAGGACTTGAACCATCTGTTACCTTAGTGAGCATCAACCAAATTGGAGCAACGCTCCCCTCAAGTTCTGCTATCTCTCTTGCTGACATACCTTCATGATCTTCTGCCAGACCATTTTCGTCATCATCATCCAGTTCAAGTTCATCTGTGCCAGTGTCCAGTTCTTCATTGGGGTCCATGTTATCTGAGACACTCTCAAGTTCCTGAGCCAGCGCTTCAAGGGCCATGGCAGTGTCACTGAGGTCTTCCCCTTTGTCCATTTTCTCAGGGATGTCAAATTGATGAAGGATACTTTTGGCAACCAGGTTGAGGATGTGGGCAAAGCATCTTGTCTGGTTGGCTGCACCTGGGAAGCTTTCGATGAGCATCGATAGATGCCTGATCATCTTGTCATTGTTGGATGCGTTGTCGCAAGTGATGCTGAGCATCTGGCACCACAATGTGAGTTTTAGCTGCTATGGCTTTCCTGAAGTTGGCATAACTAACCTTGTCCTGGATTCTGAATTCTTTTAGGACCCTCGCAAATACTATCACAAGGTTGACGCCCGAATGCGACTTGGCCACTTTGACAATGTCCAAGAGCATCAAAATCGGGACACCTTCGCTCTCAAAGTGGACAGTCATGGCCATATACACCTTGTGATTGGGCAATGTCCAGGCATCAGTGGCGAAGTTCAACATGCCGCCATACCCCTACCATCTCAGGTCAGTAATCTGTTGTTTGTTTGATGAGAAAAGGCCCACATTACCTGTAGCATATGAGCAACATGCCGTTGTACATGCATGAAGACCTGTTTTATGTCCTGAGAAATCGTTTTGGCTGAAGGGATGTAACATGTAGGGCAGCCGGACATCATCAATTTCTGAAAACCCTGATCATTTACAATCTGGAAGGATCACTTGCTTTCTGTGACCCAATGAATGAACTTGGCACTAGAAGCATGGTCAGAACCATCAAGAGTGCGCTTGGGGGTAGAGACAATGAAGTGTACTGTGCCTCAATAGTTGTAAGCTGGTGATGGCTGTAAGTTGTCTTGTCTTTTGTGATACATTGAAAGGCCACCATGATTGACCCATCCACGGATGTGACCTTCTCTAGAGGCTCATGAGCAGCCTGTACATTTTTAGTAGCATTGGCCACCGCTACTACCTCATCCCCCCAGCAACCTTTTGTGTGCTTTCGGAGGTTGCCCGTTGATTTTGCATCACTGGTGTCCAGATACTGGCGCACCATGCAGCCATTTCCCTTGCCTATGCAATGCTTCATGTTACACTCAAAAACATGGACGCGGTGCCCATTGATCACCTCAATTAATGGTGGACTTTGAAGAACACATATATCGGTGAGTTCCAATCTTTCAAGAGACGATCTAGACTTGGAGGTGTATTGGGTTAGTGCTTGATAAACTCGGAAACTGACAATGCCTACCCAGCTCTGCCTTGGCCGTCTCTTCAAGTTCAGCAACTTCATCATCATCGCTTTCCACTTGCTCCGGGATCTGAGAATTCTCAGATGGTGTGTAACATCTACCACAGATGTCTGCGTGACTTAGGCTTCTCGAGGGGTGGCAATCCAAAGAGTATAGTAATTCCGGTTAGCTGGGGTGGTATGATGATGAGCGGGATGGGGGAATAGACGTTCCTCAGCTCCAGCCTTGTACCCGTGAAGGTCGTCTCCCTGTTGTAGTCCAATAGGAGGGATGGTGGTGATCTTTAGGTCGTCCCAGGAGTTGTGGTCAACGACGTAGAAAGAAG
Source organism: Lactarius pseudohatsudake (assembly GCA_021525015.1). Classification (NCBI taxonomy): domain Eukaryota; kingdom Fungi; phylum Basidiomycota; class Agaricomycetes; order Russulales; family Russulaceae; genus Lactarius; species Lactarius pseudohatsudake. The sequence goes on along the minus strand of JAKELH010000045.1, from coordinate 98,229 downwards.
TGTAGTGACATGCGACTCGTTCGTTGTGATAGAGGAACACTCGGTGGTACGTAGCGTCCAAAGGATAGTCCACTGCCCCAAAGGGAACTCGGGATAAGTCACGGGGATCCCTGGTCTAAGGGGATATGCTGGACGACTCACTTAAAGGGAGAGATTCCCTTTAGCACAGATGCGAGTAACAATGGTGGTATTGAAGAAGACCAAGATGCTGTTCTTGGTCTTCACAGGCAAGCTACTTATACAGGTACACGCGGGGTTTCAAGCGCCGCTCCAAGTATTACTAGCCAATAGCGTAAGTAGAGCAAACCCTAGTACAGTTATCCTAGTAATGAGTCATGATCCGAGCCATATTGTACACAATCACATGCACCGGAGCTTACCCGGCTGACTGATCAACTAAGTCCATGACGATATACTGCTGACGCGGTGTCATACCCCTTGTATGTCAGTGTCCACTTCCAGGCTGAGGCGTTCCATTAGTCCGAACCATAACATGGTGCAATGTCTTCATCTACAATTTCCACTTGGACTGCAGTGCAATGGCGGTGGGTGGACTGCAACAGGTAAGTCAGTTGTGTCGTGTGGCAGGGGTATACAAATAATGCTTACCTTTGGTGCCACCCTTTTGTCAGGACGCTTCGGTCCCAATGGTGTAGTTGACGTCACCTTCAAATTCACTTCTTTTGCAGCCTTGCAAGCCTTCTTGTTTGCAAGGAGTGGGTCACTATTATCTGTTGCTCGCTCCGTTGCAACACACTTCTGTCGAAGGCCTGAAGATTCCACAGACGCAGACATGAAGTAGTACTGCTAGAGTAGTCATTTTTTTTGTATTTATGCACATTTCCTTTTATGATCAGAGGCTGGGCTGGCACCAGCATGTCGTAACTATAAGTCTGACTGTCAACTCTTGAGCCACCAAGAGGAGTGCCACTTGTATAGTCAAGCAGAACTTCGGTAGAGAGAAAGACGGCTTGCAAAAGACAATCGCAAGCAAAGTGGAAAAGGACTATATTCTGAGACAGAGAACAAGACCAGAACAAAGAATACAATGTACACTACGAACCTCTTATGTATCTTACAACAATTCTATTTTTATGTGGTTTTCTGGAGATGCATAAGTGGGAGAACTAAGAGAACTAAGAATAGAAACGATTTGCAATAAGCACGCAATTGTGCGCTGTTTTGTGTGCTGGCAATGAGCTGGCAACGAGATAAGTCTAGTGATCGGCACAGGTAACCCCCGGGTAATTTTTGGTCAACCCATACCCATACCCGTCAAAACCCTTACCCATCCACAGGGGTACGGGTATTGGTGGGTTAGGGTACGGGTACCCTGGGGTTCAGCGGGTATGGAATACCCACAGGGGTTCATCAATGGGTTCACTCAAATATATTTGCGTGCATGTTTAATACATTACTATTACTAGTAAGCTACTATCCTATGCCTTACCTCGCCACTTGCCGTTGGTGTCATAGCGATGCAGCAGGGCGTGCAGGCCGCGTCGGCGTCGTAGTGACACGGCGGGGCATGCGTGCCGGCCGTGTTGCATCGCAGCGACACGGCAGGGCTTGCATGCCACATCGGGGTCGTGGCAACACGGTGGGGCTTGCATGCCGCCGTGTCGGTGTCATAGCGACACGACGGGGTTTGCGAGCCACCGTGTTGGTGTCGTAATGACGCGGTGGGGCTTGCAGGCTGTGTCAGTGTCGTAGCTGCGGCGAGGCTTGCATGCTGCCGTGCTGGCATCGTAACGATGCGGGGCGGCTTGCAGGCCGTGTCGGTGTCGTAGCATTGTGGTTGCACGCCGTGTGAACCTCAGACTGATTTGAATCTAGAAGAAATAAAACATTGTGGTTAGTTACAGTAATTTAAAGGATAAGAAAAACTTAGCTGCCAGTGGGCCAAGAAATGATCAAGGAGCTGAACGTTGGACCTCGATGATGACAGTTGTGACGACGGTGGACAGAGTTGTTGACACATTCCAACTCCTGGACCGGCAACTTGCGTACCTGCCGAAAACCCGTGACCCATGACAAGGGTACGGGTTTCGTGCGGGTCAGGATTTCCGTACCCATACCCGTACCCGCCCCCAACCCTTGGCCATACCCGTGGGGGTTCAAAAACTTCTGCCAATCACTAGATAAGTCCAAGAAGTTACCATAACTGATTTGAGAAACCTGGATCTGAGACAATTGATGGCACAATTGTTGGATCGTGACATTTCTGAGGCACATTCAATATTGGTTTGATGGACAGATTAGTGGGCGCTGCATGCTAGTGGACACTGGCAGCGTGTTTTGCGGCAGCGCGTTCCACCATATTCCAGCATGTGTGGTGCAATTCGGGCTTCACAGCCTTGAATTCGACCTGCCACTAAACCCGCTGCTAACCTGCTGAACCCCCGCTGTGGGTATGGGTACACGTGGGTTGCCACAACACAACCCATACCCATACCCGGGTTACCCTACCTGCTACCCGGCCCAGGTATTCAAACCCATGGTCAATCCCTAGATATGTCATGATCTGCCCCGTTCATTTTCTCCTACTTCACCTTACCCTCCGCGACTCATACCTATTCTGTTCTATACCTGTTCTGTTCTGTTCTGTTCTGTTCTGTTATGTTATGTTATGTTATGTTATGTTATGTTCTGTTCCACTCCATTTTATACTATTCCGTTCCATTCCGTTCCAGCCTGTTCCACTCCATTCCATACTAGGGATTACCACGGGTCACCCCCGGGTAATTTTGGGGCTACCCGTACCCGTACCCGCCGAAACCCGTACCCGCGGTCACGGGTACGGGTGCGAGCGGGTGAGGCGGGTTGATGGCGGGTTTGACGAGTTACCCGTACCCGCTCTGTGCAATCTCAAATATATTACTACTGCTACGAGTCCAGCAATGCTATCTTCGACGTTGCTGCTGTCGTCACCCCGCCGCCGCGTCGCCGTCGCCATTGCCCCAATGCCTCGTTGCACTTGCACCACGTCGCCGTCACCGCCGGGCCCGGTGTCGCCGCCACCATCGTCATTACGTCGTCGTGTAAGGACCAGGCAATGCCTTGGAACGAATGACCGACGAGCCATTTGCGAGGCTATCGGCAGCGTGCATCGCGATGTGATGTCGATTGCGACATGGGAGTGCATATGGGTATGGATAGGGCTGACAATGAAGTCAGCAGAAACGTCACAACTAATAATAAAAAAACACTCAGCCGAACCGAGTCCGTGTGAGTTCGGAAGCCGAGGGGATCCCGTGGGGGTAACGGGGGCACGGAGGAGCGACTCCGGAGTGTTCGAGAGCCAGTACAATCGCGAACGGACGAGTGCAAGAGCGGGAGACGAGGAGCGGGAAGGAACGACTAGAGGCGACGAGAGGCGATGTCCTTCGAGTCATGAACTCCAAAAAACACATACTTAGCGTCGAGAGAATGCCGAGCCGATGATAAGACCAAAAACAATAAGGTAGATGTACTGCACATTCCCATGACTCATCGTCGTCGCCCGGTGGTCATCGTGGCACCTCGTTGCCACCGCCTTCACTCTGTGGACACCCCGCCGCCGCCGTCGTGGCTTCGTTATCGCCCGCCGCCGCCTTGTTGCTATCAGGGGATTGCCTTGGGGCCATCGTCGCGATCGCCTTACGCAGGAGCCGAACTGCGACACAATTGGCGACAGGCCCGTGCATGCAGTGACATGGGCTATAGAGATCAGTGAAAGGACAATCCGAATGTGTTCCGCACCATTACAAAGGGCGGCGTGGCAGGGGCGATTGTCGAGCGATGTGGAACGAAACGGGGCATGAGGCATGGGGACGATGGCATACGAACGGTGCCAGTGGGCTAGAAGCCTTCGACTCGGATCAGTGTGACGTTGATGTCCATTGCAGCGTGGTGAGGGTGAGCAGGAAAATAATAATGAGGCGAGAGAGGAGGAACGTGCGACGCCGTGCGAGACCGAAACCGAGCCGAAAATGACAACTAAGTCACGTGTTGACGATCCGATACCGAGACCACTGAAAACAAGACAGAAAAACGAGTGAGTTCAAACCCAACGCAATGGTGGCCTTACTGTGGAACAGAAGACAGAAAATGTGAAGACCGAAATCATGATGTGAGGGAATCGTCCATCAGTGTGGTCTGAGCGTGAGAGAACAAAGGAGTGGTTGATGGGGGTAGAGAGAAGAGAGGGTCGAATGAGGCGAGACTTGAGAGTGAGTCATGCCATGATGTCGGATGGATTGGTGAGCGCGAGAATGGACGATCCTGCGCAGCGGGGTCAGGGACAGTGACATCTACACAGCCCGGTCCTCAGGGTGGTCAGTCTGGTCAGGTTTTCTGCACACCTGTAAGTCTTACTGGTAGGCCCGGGGTGCATTGTAGATCACAAGAAAGTATTGTAGCTTGGTAACCCGCGGGTACCCGTGCCACGGGTACGGGTTTGGCACGGGTTCAGAATCGGCTACCCAGACCCGTACCCGCGTGACCCGTACCCGCGACCCGTCACGGGTACGGCCAACCCGTGGTATTCCCTATTCCATACTATTCCACTGACTCATACATAGTATTGATGACTCACTTCAGTACCAATACTATTACTCATCGACGCCTCCTGAGAACCAATATAAATAGTGCTTTGAGGTCCAGTCAGGTCCAGTTTTTTAACACATTTACAAAAAACTGTGACCTTAACCAGTCTAAAACTGGATGGGAAACTATAAAATCTAGACCAGTTAATGCCGGTCTAAGACTGGTCTGAGCACAACATTTACTGGTCCACATGTTGACCAGTCAATAACCAGTTGTGATCAGTTTCATGACAGTTTTTGACCAGTCATTTGTGCATGGCACACATACCCGCAGGTATTTTTTCACACTTGTGCACTCAGAAATCAAGACATTTTTATTCATGTTTGGTATACAATAGTTACAGTAACTTCATGTACTACAGTACTACTTGTAAGCTAAGTCCGTAGCGTCATGGGTGGGGCGCCACATCAGTATCGTGGAGTCACGGTGCCGCCACAGTGTTGTAGGGGCGCAGCGCCGTGTCATTACACTGCATGGGCATCGATTGGCCATGGTGCCGCGTGGGTGTCGAAGGGCCACGGCACCGCATGGGTGTCAATGGGCCACGGCGCTGTGTCGTTACGCTGCGTCGGTGTTGAAGTGCCACAATGCCGTGTTGGTGTCAATGGGCCACGGCATCACATTGGTGTTGATGGGCCACGGTGCTGCGCAGCAAGGTGGAACCTAAGTCAGTTATTTGAAACCTAGAAATGACAAAGAAGTTAGTTGTTAGTTAAAAGGGTAAGGAAAAAAAAACTTAGCTTGTTTGAGGGTCCCTGGGCAAAAGCAAAGCAACGCAGTCGACAAGTGTTGAGTATCGCGTGACACGCGTTGACAACTCATCCAGTCTGGCAACCTGCATCCTGGTGAAACCCGCCATGGCACATATTACCAAGCGTCAACATGGCCAAAAATGGGCATCAAATATCCATTTGGTGGCTGCAGGCCAAAATGAACTGAAGTCCAGTCTTTAACTGGTTTAGACCAGTTTTTTCCAATCATAAGACTGATTGAGAAGGAGACAGACTGTGACTGATGACTTCTGAACATTGAAAAACTGTGACTGCAGTCCAGTCATCATCAGTTAAAGTCCAGTCAGTTCTTCAGTTTTTTTCCAGTCTATAGGACTGGACCTCAAAGCACTAGATGACAAAGAAGTGGACAATCCACCACTGGATGCGTGGGCTGAGTTGCACAGTGGATTAACCAAAGAACTGAGGAATGAAATCGACTTGAGGATCCAGCCGGTGCAATCCATGTTGACTAAGGTGATTTTCATAGACTATTGAGCCTGACTAATCATTTTGAACAAGCTGCGCAAGCTGGCATACACAATCACAAAATTGACCACCGTTCTCCTCCCACAGTGGTATAATAAACTTGTTTCCTATCATCTCGAGATGTGTCAACTCAATGGAACTTGACGTTTGACATGCTCCACTTTGCACTCAAATATCGCTCAGTGATTGATGCAATGACCGCGACGCGTGCCCTTGATCTCCAGAAATATGAGCTATCTCCTGAAGAATGGGAGATTGCAAAAGAACTTAGAAATGTTTTGAAGGTACTTTTTTCGCTCTATGCTTCCTTTTCATTGCTAAATTTTCTCATAGATTTTCAAGGACATGACACTCTTCTTCTTGTGTGGCACCCCAAATCTTGCCACTGTCATCCCAGCAATGGACCATATTGACAAAGTTCTTGCCACGACATCTGACAACTCCCACCAATTCTCTCTCCCCATCCATGCTGCTCTGGTAACACAATCAGCCAGTATTACAACACGACTGACCACTCGGAAGTTTACTGCATCACCATGAGTATGTACTATCATATTTACATGTTTTCATTTCTAATGCATACTATTGGATAGTTCTTCACCCGCGACACAAGCTTGCGTATTTCAAAATGCAAGGTTGGGAAGAACTTTGGATTGAAACTGCCCAGAACCTTGTCCGCGAGCAGTTTGAACGTTTGTATGCCTCAGCAGGTGTCGAGTCTGTCGACTTGGACAATGACAATGACAATACCTCTACTGCAGACCCCTTTGATAATGTGAGCGGCAATGAGCCGTTTTTGTTTTTCCTCTTATTTTTTCTGACTTACTGTCCTCCACAGTCGGTTTTGAGTAATATATTTGACAACTTGCCTGATCTAGCCCCAACCTCGTCTGACCTCTGCAATGAACTTGATCGCTATCTCGCCACTGACACTGAAGATGTCAGTGATGGCCTCATATGGTGGTATGAGAGACGTGCCACCTTCCCATGTCTATCCCAAATGGCTTGGGATTATCTCTCAATTCCAGGTAAAGTGTCCATCTGCACCTTGGGTCGTCACTCATTACTCACTGTTTTTACTAGCAACTTCAATCAATGTCAAATGTGTGTTCAGCCAAGGTTGACTTCTCCTTTCACATGTACACAGCCACCTCTCGGTTCACTTGATGTGTGCCCTCTTATGTGTCAGCACTTGGAGTGAGCTTGGCCTTATCAAAGACAGCAATGTCAAGGGATGCCTTGGTCTAGACAAGGTTTGTGGGAAGGAGGAGGAACTCGCCGAAGGCTGGGACACCATTCCCACTTTTTAGATTCATCATGTTCCAGGTCATGTTGTTGTTTCCGCTGCCTCAGTGCAGTTAGCTCGAATTGTACGTGCATTAGTATGTGAATTCATGTGGTCTGCCAGTACTGGTTTTCGCAAACTCTTCTGTGATCTCTTCAGCGACAAATCAGTGTTCAGTATCTTCCTGGGACCTGGACTATATCCATGCCTTACGATTTGACAAGTCAACGACAAGCCAGATTAGTATTACTTGTACTTACGCATACTCTTCCACAATCTCTTCACCCATGAGGGTTATTAGTGTGTGTGTTTGGCCTGAGTGTGGTACCATGCGGGTACAGGTACTTGACAAACCTGCACACACCCACAAAACCCACTGTCAACCTGCGTCAACCCACCACCCGTACCCATGTCAACCTGTACCCATGGCTAACGGGTATGGGTTGATGCGGGTACGGGTACAGGTTGAGTCGAAATGACCCCCAGGGTTACCTGTGGTAATTCCTAGTGTTTGAAAGTTCAGTTCAGTCCAGTTATTTTGGGTAATCTTGAGTGAACTGTAACTGTAACTGGTCCTAAAAACTGCTAGATGTAACCAAAACTGGACTGAACTGACTGTAACCAGTCCATATTTCCTCAGTCAAGGCTTAATAACCAGTCTGGACCAGTTCAAACTGAGACTGGTCTTAACTGGTCATGTGACTGGTTGAGACTGGTTATCTGCCTATTATTATTAAGAACCCATGTCACGGGTTCACAGGCATAGAGGTTGCCAGGCCGGATGCTGCTGGTGTTGGCTGCAACGTGTCAACAACCGCCATTGCAGCACCTCATCAACTGCGTTGCTTTGGCCCAGGAAACCCTCAAGAAGCTAAGCATTCTTGCCCTTTCCTTTTACTAGGCTAGCTGACTTGTAACTAACCAGAAAAAGTTATGTTTTCCTTTATAGGTTCTCGCTGGCGCCGTGACTGACTCTGTGATACCAATGCAACGTGGCACCCCCATGACACTGACACAGTGCCATGCCCCTACGACACTGATGGCGCCCCCACGACACCGATGCCATGCTGCGCGCCCATGGCACCAACACAGTGCCACACCACTACGACACCGACGTGGCACGGTGCCCCCACAACACTGACGTAGCACAGCGCCCCCATAACATCAATGTGGTGTGGTGCCCCCACAACGCCAACGTGGTGCAGCGCCCCTATGATGATGAACAGCATAGTAGGATCTGGATACTCACAGTGAACAAAGAGTACTGTGGTGAGATATCAGAAGGCACAGGGAGACAGAGATCTTGCAGATAAAGCTTAGAGGGATGTCTGATAGCACAGAGTGAGAACTGAGTGTTATTACAACAGTAGGAAACATACCTGATAGCACAGAGTGAGAACTGGGGCTATCAGGGCGTACAGTGTGCACGACTTATACATCTGAGAACAATGATGCAGTGGGACAATAGGACCACAACAAAGAGTGTCATACAATACCAGAATACAATAAGACCCAGAACAAAGGTGGGTCAGAACAAAGGAATGTACTTAGAACAATAAGTACAAGAGAAAGTCTAGACAAGGACGATATCATAGTGACATCACAATAAAGATAAGACAAAAGGATAGTCCAAATGTAGTACAATCATCACCTAATCCCCTTGAAAGTTATAACTAGATATAATAACTTACAGATATTACAATTATCCCAAGACCACTATAATGTGTGTGATATTGGCATAACCTCCCTTACCACTTGGTATCTACAATACATTGCTTTATACAAATTATAATACTCACTCCAAAATGACATTTGTTACAACCCAATTATCACTCTACTGTTACTCTACTATGGTCACTGAAATAATTTGTAATATGCAATGACCATGCACAACCCAGTTACATCTAGAAGTCACAGTTATAAGACCAGTATAGTGACACACATATCTCATTGTTACATCCAGTGCAAGGTGAAGATATGTACATACTGTTTCCAATAATATATAGATAGCATACTCAAGATATATTGAGAATGTAATTAAGTTATAATTACCAGAGGGCAAGGGAGATCAGAGATCAGGGCAAGGGGGGTCAAAAAAATTAAAATCATATGGGGTTGGTAAATTTTTTCAAGGGGCTGAGCTGAACCACCTCCCAGAACCCCCTAAAAAGGATATTTAATCCGAATATAGAACCAGGGCAGTTCACCTTTCACATTTCTGAACATGCTACACTTGCATGCAGCCTTAGTTATTAAATGGTGACATGTCCTCAAACTTGCAAATATTTGTATGAAGTTGTGCATCATACAGAGGCATGCATGATCAAATGGCTCAGGGATGGACAAGACACATGAGCCAGTGGGCCGTGTCACCTATTTGTCCAGGAAGTTGTAATGCTATTATAACTAGTTGTAATCACTACAATATGTTATAATACATATACACCAACAACATATGTGGCTCCTATGTTATAACAGTATATCAACAGGCTTTTCTCATCATTACACCAAGGGCAGTCAATGCCACCACAAATATGCTGGTAATGGGGTTACAAATGATGCTACAACAAGCCATAAGGACTGTAGTGACACCACAACCCATATGACTTGTTGGAGGCATGATTGTATATTATTTGTAACCCCATTATTAGCTTATTGTGGCTCATACTGCTATAGGATGTAATGACAAGATAAGCTTGTTATTATTCTTGCATAATCTCAGTCTGTGAGCTATGCCTAGATATAATGGTTTTTTGTGTATTACAACATATTTTAGCAATTATAACTTGTTATAACAGCATTCCAATTTCTTAGGTGATGGCCAGCAACACTAAATCAGGTCAAGGATGGGATGTGAACTTTGGGTATATTCAGAAAGGGAGATTCTCTCTAGAGTACTAGCATGTGGAAGTCAAAGGTGGTATCAAGTAGAAGTCTGTGTCTGAGGTAATGAGGAACACCTCCTTATATATGTTGGGCTCATGGACTTCATGTTACAATTTTGACTCTCTTTCTTCTCCCTTTGCCTATCTCTTTGTTCCACATCTCCTTTTGAGAGGCTGCACTACCCATGACTTGGATCCATTCTGATTCACTTATTGGCTTCTATCTAGTGCATAGCACATGACCATTATGACACCTCGTTCTACGATCTCCCGTAGTATCCACTGACCTCTTTTGAGGCACGTGTGACTCTGCTGAAATTGCTCATACTACTTACTATGGATGTCCCCTTGTTAGCTCACTAGGACCTGTATCCTAAGATCGCGCCATATGTTTGTCACCCACAAACATCCTGTACTTGTATATAAGTCATCTTATACCTAGCTTGTATGGTAGACTTGACTTCTTGTGTAATACCACATCATTGTCTCACAACCCCATCTGAACTCGCCACTGCACTTGAGTTAACCTTTCCTGCTTGCCACTGCACTTGAGCCCTGTCCAGTCCCTGCTATTATCCTTGAGTCCTGGGAGACCAAGTGATACTTGTGCATCACTAAACTGAGTCCTAACCGACTCACACCTCTCTGTAACCCACAGTTGACTTATGAAGCACATGTCATACCAAACACCCCTGTGGTGGCATTACACTTCATGTGATAGTGTTCTAGGCAAAGGATGATGCAATGACAAGCAAAGGAATAAAGAGGCTCAATGATTGGTGTGATCAGAGTGGGCTCAATGGTTGGCATGATTGGAGTGTGGAAAGGAATGTGTAGCATACTTACAATAATGTTACAGTAGCTCAGAGCTGGCATTTTCTATCTTTTGGAATAAAATAGCTAAAACTATGAAAATATTTAGGGACCTGGCTTTTGAAGAAAGCTGAGGGTTCCTCTGCCAACTCTATTTCTTAAGATCCTAACAATACCAGTTTGAGCTGCTATGGCACTAGCAGAGATGTCAACAAGTGTCTGTGAAACGAGTCACTTGCGAGTTTGACTCATCATGTGACGAGTACTCATTCCCATGAGTACGAGCGAGTATGAGTATCCCTTCTCCATTGCGTGAGTACTTGTGGTACTCGCCCTATTTTCAGCCCCGACATCCAAGTCCAACCTGACTAAGAATATGATGAGTTCCCAACTTCTGACCTTGCTTCTGACCGCCACAGGATGCCTTTGCAAGTTCAAGTTATTACCTTGAAGTTTACTCCAAGCACATGGTTCGGACTGCACTCTCAGCTCTCAGCCGCAGCTCTTGCTGCCTTAGTCACACTGCTGCATTCCCCTGTCCCGAGTGATAGTGTTTCACAGATCTCAACCGCAACCCCTGCAGGACAGTGTCAGCCCACAGAAGCAACGTCAAAAACAGCCCCAGGCATATGACGACAATGACCTCACCAACCCATTGGCTTTGGAAGATGAAAACACCCTTCGTAAGTGTTTTCTCAGACTGAACACCATACTCTAATTTACTATCTAGGTTGCATGTGTCGTGACTGGTTTTTGACATGTTATGAATCATTTGAGAAGGTGAGAATACAATGTGACGCCGACAGCATAGTTATCAAGACCAGGGCAGAGGATGGTCAAATATTTATTAACTATATCTTCAAATGCAAAGCGTGTATTTTTTTTGTTCAAATACCACATACACTGATATCTCCTAGATGTGGGAAGACCGTCTCTCGTCACTGTGGGTCCAACACCACCAGCAATCTTGTCAAACATGTAAAACTTTGCAACTCAAAAGACAGCATCCAGCCCCAGCAACAGGTCCTAGCTGACTTTGCTTCTGGTTCTATGTACAGACGTGAGAGACTGCATACGCTCATTCTCCGCTAGGTCACTAGCTGTCGTCAGCCAATGGCCATCATTGGCGACACCGACTTCCTCGACGTTGTCAAGATGCTGAACCTGCAAGCTGTCATACCCTCGCAAAATACCGTTACATCAGACATCAAGACCATGTTCTCGATGACCAAGGGCAACCTGACAGACATCCTTCGGGTGAGTAGTAAACAATTATATTGCTCACTGATTACCCCACTCAGCTAACTTGACTCATTGAAGAAAACAAAAGGAGCTGTGCATATTGCCCTTGACATTTGGACAGACATCAATATGACCGCATGGCTGAACATCACAATCTATATGGTGCAGGAGGATGGCTACAGGAAAGTCCCTCTGGACTTCATACAGTGAGTTTCTCCTGCTTGGAACCCAAGTCTCGGATTGACTAGAAGGTTCTTAGACTTTCGGGTAGTCACATGGGGTATAATCTCGCAACAGAGACAGAGAAATGCCTACAAGAGTTCGATGTTGCAAATTGTGTAAGTTTCCTTATATCTATTCACCCACTAGTAATCAAATTAATGGGTAATACATTACTCATGTTCGTGTCTGACAATGCCACCAACAACGACACACTCGCTATGTCACTTGAACACCGACTGAGTATGGAGGGATTGTTCAGGGGTCGTCAACATCGTGTGTGGTGTTTCACTCATGTCTTAAACTTGGTGATGCAAGTAAGTAATTTTCATTTCCTACTGCTACCTACTTAACACACAATTCACAAGGCATTTCTGCGTGTATTTCTCCAAAAGGAGAGACAGATAAATTGCGGACTTGACGGCGACGAACAAGGCGACAAAGAGTGGAAGGAGCTTGCCGACAAGGTCAATAAGTATACCTCAATGGCTTGTGATGTCTGCGACGATGAAAGCTCTAGTGAGGACACAGATGATGACGAGGATGGAGAGCGCAAAGGTAACAAGGAGATCGATGTCGAGATAGATAGAGAGCGAGAAGGATCTGACAGGTCCTTGGTTGATGATTGTGAGAAATCAGCCAAGCAAGGAGAATTAGATGTAAGTGATCTGTCTCTCAACCCTATCTCTGTCACTGAGTGTAGAGACACGTGTGTTTTGCTTTCAAAGGTGCGTAATATCAGTCTCTTGCAAGGTCCTCACTAATAAATCTGTAGGCCACTTCACTTTCTAAAAAAGTTCAAAACAGCAGAAGATATCATGATGCCCTGAGGAAGATAGCCACAGATGAAGGTGTCCACCCCATTGCTCTTGTCAAAGTCATCCTGACACGCTGGAATTCCCATGCGATGTGCCTTCTCTGAATCCTCGACCAACAAAAGGCCGTGGATTGTCTTTGCTTAGATTGGGACCTCAATCTTCGGGCCTTTATGTTTTCGGCAGTCGAGTGGGAGATCCTAGAGCAACTAGAGGATATATTGGAGGCAAGTAGATACTGCTGCACTGTGGTTTCCGTTTACTGACTCAGCCTAGACTTTTGTCACAGCCACAAAGAAGGTGCAGAAGGCCAAAGTTCCCCTAGTATACCAAGTCATTCCACTCATCGATAAGTTCATGGAGAAGTTTGAAGAGTTAATTACTAACAAGTTGCTGCATGCCTCACTTCAGCATGCGGCGAAGATCGCTTTGCAGGTCCTCAACAGGTATTACTCAAACACTGATTATTGCGACATCTATCAGGTATCTATATGTATGTCTCCCCTCTGCTTGCACATTTGTGGCTAATATTTTTTTTGATGAAGTGCTCCACCCTTGGTTCAAGACATTTTATTTTTCCCACCAGAAGTGGCCTCAAGAGTGGATCGACCAGGTGCTGATTCTCCTCCAATCGGTATGGACGGCGAATTACAAGCCAGAGCCCATTGACAAGCCAGATGAGCCACCTCGGCCAGCATCTATGTCAGCCCCTGTAACTACCAGTTTGCGTGTAAAAAAGTGCTGAGTTGACTTTGACATCATGTTGAATTACAGGCACCAAGTTGGACAAGGAGACACCTTGGAAGAATACCTCAGCGCCCCACCACTTCCTAAGCAACGGAAGGTGGGGGAGGCCACAGCAAATGTGAATACCTGTAGCATTCACACAAATGGCCCTTGACTATCTCTCAGTCCCAGGTTTGTTCATAATTTAATTTCGTTCATGCATGGCTAATTCTTTATTCATAGCCACATCCATAGACCCCAAACACATGTTCTTGTTTTCTGGAGGTACAATAACCAAGTTGCAAAATCAGCTTTCAGAGGACTCAGCAAGGTCAACTGTCATGGTAGGGCTGTGGAGTAAAGTTGAGGGGCTCCTCCCTGAGCAAGAATTTGAGACGAAGATCAGAGAAGGGTGGACACAAAGCAAAAAAATGGAAAGCAAGTGTCATTTTAATAGACACACTATGAGGGTCCTAGCTATGTATTTAGATAGTTTGACTTATTGGAAGTGAAATGTGCACGCATAGTGAATAGCACAAGTTTTGATCATATCAATACTCATGCTTGCTCTCACGAATTTGGCCTCACAAGTGCAATCGGTCCTGATTGACGGAACAGCGATTGGTTGAGGATGTTCCGGACGTTGACATTGGGTGGTGCAATGGGGCGAGTGAGGTGAGTGAGCCTGAGGGAACTTGCATACATACAGTACATACAGTAGTAGTACAGTCTCAGTAACTGACACAAGGAATCATGATTCTATGTGACAAACTTGAAAGTGATTCGAACACCAATAGACCATACAAACCACCCAACTATTGTAATGTTACGAAACCCGACTGCCGACGTTCCCGAGTGCCCACACTACGGCCCGGAGAGACCACCTCACATGGTGGAGACTCCACAGAGCCAAGAACATGCTACTGGAGTTCTAGACAAACACCTTCACAGGGCCATGGACGTCGCTGTGGACCAGCTGAAGCGGTTTTGAGGCTCTAGAGGTCGAAGATGGAAAGGGATCTGCATGCATCTTGCCAGCTTTGCAGGCTTCGCATACTGGATCAGGGTTAGCTTGTGAGTCAAGCTTGAAACCCATCACCAGGTTGCCTGAGAGCAGCTTCTTGATGCCTGCCAAGTGGTGGTGGCAGAGGCGACGATTCCAGAGGTCCCAGTCCGATGGGAGGGTGTTTGCAGATGATAGTGAGGCGAACTCTTCCACTGGAATGGTGTCCCCAATGAGATATGCAGCATTTGAGGCTCCAGTCTTCGCTTGGCGATCCTGTTGTCCCTGATGAAGTGTAGGGTGTCCCTCTTAATGGAGACAAGGAAGCGGCGATGGAGAGTAAGATAAAGCACAGATAATAGATTACTGCAGAGTGCAGGGACATATAGGACATTAGTGAGCTCTAGAGGCGCCATTTCCTCGCCATTCACCACAGGATTGAACCGGACAGACCCCACCCCTTCAGAATAGACCACAGACCCGTCAGCCAGCCTAATTTCGACGCGATGCGGCTTCAAATTTCGCATCCAATGACGATTGAACGTCATATGAGCTGAGGCACCAGTGTCTGCATTCCAGGAAGTGTGAGAGTCGACCTGGAGAGCAGAAAAGAGAGCACTTGCTGATGCAGCTGAAGCGGACTGTGGGGCCTCTGGAGGTGACTGAGACGCGATTGAGGCAGGTGAGGCTGTGGAGGATGAAGGGGGGTTGATCTGACGCATCAGGCGGTCCTTGAGGAAGCACTTGGCCTCAATGTGGCCCAAGCGAGAGCAGAAGTTGCATTTGGGTCGACTGGGAGAGCCACCTTGAGGAGCTTGACTAGAAGGAGTGGACTGAGATGCTTGGGGCACCCTGGGACGCGATCTGGAAGGCCCAGATGTTGCTGAGAAAGCAGATGAGGTCCCTGATAGGTTTGAACGCGTCTGATCCATGTTCCTGAGCGATTGGATCACAGATTGCTTGTCAAACTTGTCCAGGACTGAGATGGTGCGTATAACTTCGTCAAACAACTGTGGGAGCGCCCTAATGATGGCCATGACAGCCAGCTCGTCATAGAGGTTGTCCAGGGTGAAGGAGGAAGGAGAAAGCGACTGGATGACTCTAATCTGCTCATCCACCTTGTTAATCAGCGATTCCAGGGACTCTGAGTCGTCCTTCTGGATGGATAGGAGAGTGTGGTAGGCATTGAAGCAAGGGGCAGTTCGCTGTTGCACAAAGGAGGCCTTGAGGGTGTCCCAGATGGCAATAGGGTCGTCTTCACAGTCCCTAATGAGCACCCTGAGCTCATGAGACATGGCAGTCTTGAGAGCTCCAGCAGCCTTCTCAGCCTTGACCTCCCATCTCTCCAGCTTGTCCTCGTCTGGAGGCGTAGCAGCAGTCAGCACAGTGCCCTTAGAGTCCAAGACTTCGGGTTTTCCCACTGGCTTCTTCTCTGAGCCAGAAACCAATCGCCATAGGCCATTGAGCTGTAGCCAGGACTTCATTTCATCAGCCCAGAGGCGATAGTTTTCGCTGGTGAGAGTGGAAATGGACGAGATGGAGGAGTCTCTTGATGCAGACATGGTAAACGCGGTGGGTGCGATTGAGTGGAAAGGAATGGAGCGATTTGGATGAATGGAAGAGTGGGAATTGAATGGGAGTGATTGGAATGAGTGAGAAGGCGCTAAGAGTAGCCAAGACGATGGAAGCAGCAAGGAGAGCAGGAAGGATCAATTAAGGCGCAGGGCAGGGCCCATAACCTGTTAGAATGCGACCTATAGATGGCCCTTGAGTCACAGTGGACACAAGGGGACTGCAGAGGAGGATATAAGACTATATTGATCAAGGTAAAACTAATTACTCACCTGCAGAGGAGGATATAAGACTAAGGGGATATTTTCCGTCCTCTGCAGGATATACCAACCTGACTAAGCATATCTAAATAAGGTAACTCGACTTGGAGCGTTGTACAGTCACAGAACACTGGAAACTAGGACGCTTTAGCTACAAATAACAAGTACTAGCTTAAACAACAACATGATAGACATCAACGGCAAGCGACGACACGACGGCAAGGCAAGATCAAACAAATATGACGCGATAGACGACAGTGGTGGCGTGGCGATAACACGACAGGCGACGGCGGTGACTCGGATGTGATGGCGGTGACAGGCAGCTTTACGCTGGGGCAGGGGCTTTGTACAAGTATATTGTTTGTAGCTATTCTTTAGTAGTGTAACTAGTGTAGTAATACAAGATATCCACGGGTACTTGTTTGAAACGAGTACCCGTGCAACTCAAACGAATACGGGTACTCACGGCTCAGACAGGTGCTCACGCTGTGAGTACAAGTGTCAGTCAGGAATCTTCGAGTACTTGCCACCACAAGTACAAGTCAAGTACAAGTATGTCCTCGGAGATTTCTGACAAGTACTCATACTTGCGAGTGTCACTCATTGACATCTCTGCCCATTCACCACCATGGACCAACCTGTTACCCACACTCTTGTGCCCACCTCCTATGCCTATCTTTGCTCATTTGTCACTAACATCTGACTCATCACCCTCACTAAAAAGGAAGTTGTTATCTGTAGCTAGAGCATCATATTTTCTGCTGTTCTGTGACTGTACAACACTCAAAGTTGACTTACCTTATTTAGATATGCTTAGTCAGGTTGATATATCCCGCAGATGACAGAAAATATCCCCTTAGTCTTATATCCTCATCTGCAGGTGAGTGACTGGTTTTACTTTAGTCAATTTAGTCTTATATCCTCCTCCTCTGCAGTCCCCTTGTGTCTTCTGTGACTCAAGGGCCCTCTATAGGTCACATTCTGACAGGTTATGGGCCCTGCCCTGCACCCTAACTGATCCCCTGCTATCCTTCCTGCTGCTTCCATTGTGTCATGAACCTCCCTTCTCACACTATTTCTTTTCCCTCTTCCTTATCTAATCCCTGCACCACCATCTGATCTGCCCTATGCCTTTCTCTTATCTGATCCCAGTCCTGGACCCTTATGCACATCACCTCAGTTCCAGACTCCCCTGATCCTGTTCATCCTGTTTCATCTCCACCCCTGACCCTTAGCCCTAAATTACTGCCCTGTATTATAGGGCTATTTAAACCCCATGTACTTTGCCTGTATTTCCCTAGCTTTGACTTAATCAACCTACTGTCTTGTCCACTCAGCCCCAGTGCAGGCTTCACAGTAACTCCTGACTCAGCGCCACTTGTTGTGGGACATGCTGACATAAGCCTTTTGGTAGGGTCACTAGGTACTCAGGCATCCCCCAGACCAACTTGATTTCCCTTTGCCTCAGGTGGGGAATTGTTACAGAACACAGAGATGCCCTGGCAGTGGTGTGACACATTGCCTCAGCTCACTCTCAGCTCTTCTCACTCATTTCAATTACTCCAATCACCTTCATTCCTTTCCCACTCTTCCACTCATCCAAAGCGCTCCACTCCTTCCCACTCTGTCGCACCCACCACATTCATCATGTCTACATCCAGAGAGTCCTCTATCTCATCCATTTCCACCCTTAACAGTGAAAACTATTGTCTCTGGGCTGATGACATGAAGTCCTGGCTACAGCTCAATGGCCTTTGGTGACTGGTTTCTGGATCTGAGAAGAAGCCAGTGGGAAAACCCGAAGTTCTGGACTCTAAAGGGCAATGTCCTCACTGCTGCTACACCTCCAGACGAGGAGAAGCTGGAGAGATGGGAAGTCAAGGCTGAGAAGGCTGCTGGGGCACTCAAGACTGTCATGTCTCATGAGCTCAGGGTGCTCATTAGGGACTGTGAAGACGACCCTATTGCCATCTGGGACTGACACCCTCAAGGCCTCCTTTGTGCAACAGCGAACTGCCCCTTGCTTCAATGCCTATCACACTCTCCCATCTATCCAGAAGGACGATTCAGAGTCCCTGGAATCGCTCATTAACAAGGTGGATGAGCAGATTAGAGTCATCCAGTCGCTTTCACCCTCCTCCTTCACTCTGGACAACCTCTATGACAAGCTGCCATGGCCATCATTAGGGCACTCCCACAGTCATTTGACGAAGCTATATGCACCATTTTGGTCTTGAACAAGTTTGACAAGCAATCTGTGATTGAATCACTCAGGAATGTGGATCAGACGCGTTCCAACCTCTCTGGGACCTCATCAACATCTGGACCTTCCAGATCATGTCCCAAGGCATCTCCAGCATCTCAGTCCACTCCTTCCACTCAGACTTCACAAGGGCTTGTCTACTCATCCCAAATGCAACTTCTGCTCTTACTTGGGCCATATTGAGGCCAAGGAGTGCCTCATGCGTCAGATCAACTCTCCATCGTCTTCCACAGCCTCCCCTGCCTCTATTTCGTCTCAGTCACCTCCAGAGGCCCCACAGTCCGCTTCAGCTGCATCAGCAAGTGCTCTCTTTTCTGCTCTCCAGGTCGACTCTCACACTTCCTGGAATGCAGACAGTGGTGCCTCGGCTCATATGTCGTTTAATTGTCATTGGATGCGCAATTTGAACCTACATCACATTGACATTTGGCTGGTTGATGGATCTGTGGTCTATCTATTCTGAAGGGGTGGGGTCGGTCAGGTTCAATCCTGTGGTGAATGGCAAGGAAATGGTGCCTGTGGAGCTCTCTAATGTCTTATATGTCCCTGCTCTCTGCAGTAATCTACTATCTGTATTATATCTCACTCTCACTTCAAGGCTGTTTACCTCCTAAAGCGAAAGTAAGAGACCTTTGCTGCCTTCAAACAGTTCAAGGGTTGGGCTGAGAATGTCACTGCAGTGAAACTGGGCACTCTAAGGGACGATATGGGTGGGGAGTACATGTCTGGTGAGTTTGACATGTTCTGGCATTGAGCATTGCATCCAGAGACAGCACACTGTCAGGAATCGCCCTCAGCAGAATGGGGTCGCTGAGAGGGCAAACAGGTTGGTAGAGGAAGGCATCATCTCAATGCTGCATGAGTCTGCCATGCCCACAACCTTCTGGGGCAAAGCTCTTGCTACTTATATTCACACTAGCAATAGACCTGTCACCTCAGTGCTCCCAGATGGTACACCATATCAGGCATTCAATGGGAGCAAGCCAGATCTGTCTGGGCTTTGTTTCTGGGGCTGCACTGCATATGTGCACATCCAGAGGGACAAGCGGCCATTTGGGAGCCTTGGATCACACATGGAGAAGTGTGTATTCATTGGATACCCTCAGGGATACAAGGACAAGGGATGAAAGTTCTACAGCCTGTGACCAGAAGGTGTTCATTTCAGAGAGGGCTGACTTTGAAGAACACTTTTTCATGCTTCAGGCTCATTCTGTACCCCACCTGCCTCCCCCTCATCCCAATGCCCTACTTGAGACGCCTCCTACCTCCATTTCACACCCAGACATCTCAGACTATGTCCTGAATGCTCCATCTGAGTCTCAGATGCCAGTTTATGGGGGAGATGGGTCTACTGCTTCTGGTCTGCCCTCTGTTCCTCTCATTTCACCTCCAAGCGATGCCCAGTGCCTTCTCACTCATAGACACCTCCATCCATCCATCACTCACTTCCTCCTTCATCTTCTTCATCGCCTTCAACCCCTCCGGCTTGCCACCCTCATCACCGTCATGCTCCCCCTCGTCCTAAGCGCCTCAGACGTCGCAGAGATGAGTGGCTGCCGGAGCAATGGGCCGTGCCAGATCGCTACAAGCAGCCAAGGGAACCTACACCAGCAGTGGTCTCTTCAGACGAGGAGCCCACATCTTATAGACAGTCCCAGCAACGCTCTGACATGGATCTGTGGCACAAGGCATGTGAGTAAGAGATGGAGGCTCATAGACTGAATGGCACTTGGGAGATCATCAAGCTGCCGCCCGGGAAGCGTGCAATTGGCTCGAGATGGTTCATGAAGGTCAAGCACAATCCTGATGGCTCTCTGGACCGGTACAAGGCGAGATTGGAGGCCAAGGGCCACCCCCAGCGTCCTGGCTTTGATTTCAAGGAGGCATTTACTCCTACTGTTCGCTATTCCAGCATTCCCACTGTCCTCGCCTTGGCTGCTCTGGAAGACCTTGAACTTCGCTTCATTGGCATCTCTCATGCCTATCTCAATGGCACTCTGGAAGAAGAGATCTACATGATGCAGCCTGAGGGATTTGAATTGGGCAGTCCAGATCATGTCTGTAGGCTGAGAAAGTCATTATATGGCTTGAAGCAAGCAGGCAGGGTCTGGAACAAGACCCTTCACACTGTGCTCACATCTATGCGCTTCAATCGCGTCCAATCTGACCATGGGCTCTACATCTACATCAGGGGACAATGTTAGGATTCTAATGCCCGTGTTTGTCGAGAATATCACCCTTGCTTGCAGGAATGGTGCCAAGATTCAATTGTCCAAGAACTGTCCAGTCACTTCAAGCTATCTTGGCCCTACCCCCCAGCTGCTCGGCCTGGAAATCATCAGAGATTGCCCTAATCGTACACTCTCCACCTCCCAGAGCCAATACATCTCCAATCTCCTGCAGGAACATGCCTCATGTATCTGGCAGTCACCACAAGGCCAGACATCGCCTATTCTGCCGGAGTTCTTGCCAGGTTCAACTTCAATCCTGGCCTGGCTCATTGGCAAGCTGCCAAGCATGTGCTTCGCTATCTGTGTTATTTGTAGCTAGAGCGTCCTACATTCTAGTGCTCTGTGGCTGTACAACGCTCCAAGCGGAGTTGCCTTATTTATATATGCTTAGTCAGGTTGGTATATCCTGCAGAGGACGGAAAATATCCCTGTAGTCTTATATGCTCCTCTGCAGGTGAGTAATTAGTTTTACCTTAATCAATATAGTCTTATATCCTCCTCTGCAGTCCCCTTGTGTCCTCTGTGACTCAAGGGCCATCTATAGGTCGCATTCTGACACCATGTTTCATCATCTGCTAAGTTGTGAACACCCTTCTATCATCCAAGTTGGACTAATGCTCATGACAGCATTACAGCTACAGTCAGTGGTCCATGCAATATGTCCTCCAGGGCAACCCAATGGCAGGACAGTCTTTTGACAGTAGAGTGTCTTCTGGGCCAGGCCAACAGCAAGATGTTCTACAGTGGAGGTTCTACCACAAAGTCCTCAAAGGATACAACTACATCGACTTTGTTACAACCCAGCCAGGTCATTTGGCCAAAGGCAGTGGAACGGCCACCAGTCCTATCGCCACAACATGCTGTACCGACCACAAGGCTCCCGCATGGCAGAGGGCACTCAGTGTGCGACTCATCACTGCTGGTACAGGTGTTTACACAATGAGTTGAATGTCGAGACAACAAGGCGGTACAGGGGGTCGCGGGCTACAGGTTACAAGTCACAAGGCATGAGTCTTTATATGTGGGTCAAGGGTGCTACAGTTTGTCGGGAATGAGTCAGCAACGAGTCGTCAGTCGGCACGGGTCGGGAAGCGAGATGGTCCAGAACAAATGGCACATGATCGTGACAGACTTAGAGATGGGAGGTTGTAGGGATTGCAAGAACTCAAACCTAAGGTCCTCATCCTAGTGACTACAGTAACCTCACAGATCACTGAAACAGCAGTCACATACAAGGAAGCACTCCTGTGCATGAACACATGACCAACCTCAGCCCCAGCTCATCTGACGTCCTCAGCACCAACCCAAGATCAAGAATACAGCCTCCAAATCGGTTTGGAGAGAAAGGCAAGGCAGATACTCCTGGACTCGGTCACCTGGGAGGCCCAATGCTATAGCACACACGAGATCAAGAAAAAGTGGAGAAAGCCCTCGCCAACATGATGCTCCCACCCCAACAGCAACCGAGATTTAGGAGGTAATGAAGCTCAAAAATGGCAGCATCATTATACGATTTGACACAAAAGAGGCTGCTGAATGGATCAGAGAGCCCACCAAAGGCCAACTTCACAAAGGAATTCAACCCCCAATACCACCATCCGCAAGTGGGTTCGTCCCTTAATGATCCCTAGGGTCTTGATCACCTTCGACTCAGGCAACCCTGAACACCAACGGGAGATCAAGGAGGGCAACAGAATCCCTGATAAGAACATCAAGGCAGCAAGATGGATCAAACCCTTATACAGACATGCACCAGAACAAAGATTTGTCCATGCAATCCTCTCCTTCTCCTCAGCTGCAGAAGCTAACAGAGCACTTAAAGATGGCCTCTACGTCTGCAATGTCCGCACCTTCCCCAAGAAGCTCAAGTTTGAATCAAAGCAACGTATGAAATGCCGGAAATGGGCCATTATGCAGCAGAATGCCACCTGCAGCATGCCACCTGCAGTACTTGCAGCAACAAGCACAAGATCAAGGACTGCGCTGCACTGAAGAACACAATAGATTCTGTGTGTCCTCTAAATTGGACACACATGCAAGCTGGAACTGTGAATGCCCAGAGTTCCAAAGGAAGTGCAAAGAATACAATCAAGGAGAAATTCCTGGAATGCTTTGCAGTAGCTAGCCTCCCGCCCCCCAATCATGCAGAACATCGAATCCCCACCCGCCCCATCGCTAAGAAAAACAAGCAATGGAAACAAACAGAGCAGATGGGCAGGTGGTAATGGAGAACTTCTTTGGCACCTCCATCAACACACAAGGCGATCAAACAGCCCCTGCAAATCAAAACACTGGGGAAGAAGACAATGACACATCAATCACAGACACCAACACAGAACTACCAGCAAGCTTCCTCCATCAACATAACCTATGAAGATACACCAGATTAACAAGGAATGCAAGGCACTGGCTATTTGAAACAGCATCACTGGACAGACTGGCCAGAAAAAGCCACATCTGGACAGCACACAAGTATACTACATCTTGGTGCCAGCCTCTGATGGAAGCAAATAAGCATACCAAACTTGAAGATAGTGTATGTGGAAGGAGAACAGATGGCCAGCAATAACACAGACAAAAGCAATGCACTAGCCAAGATGTTCTTTCTGGAGAACCACCAAGACCAACACACCAACTTCCAGGAACAAGCCTACCTTGTGCGAGTCTGCATTGCCAATGCAATAACTAGGGAACAAATCTGTAAACACATAGCACACCTTGGCCCGTTCAAGGTCAGATGGTATCCCTAATATAGTGTCAATCAAATGTGCTGATGCCCTAGTTGACAGATTCTGGGAAATATACTTTTCCATAACCAGGAAAGGCCTCTCTCTATTACACCTCCTGAACAGTGTTCACAACCATCATCCTGAGGAAACCAAAATATGACACACTCAAAGCCAACAGACCAATAGTGTTACTCGACACAATGGCCAAAGTTCTTACATCCATAATAGCAGAATAGCTCACATTCCACTCATAAAAACACAAACTCCTCCTGATGCACCACTACAGAGGATGCTTGGCCTGTACCACTACAGACACCATGCACATGTTATTTGTAGCTAAAGCGTCCTAGTTTCCAGTGTTCTGTGACTGTACAACGCTCCAAGTCGAGTTACCTTATTTAGATATGCTTAGTCAGGTTGGTATAACCTGCAGAGGACAGAAAATATCCCCTTAGTCTTATATCCTCCTCTGCAGGTGAGTAATTAGTTTTACCTTGATCAATATAGTCTTATATCCTCCTCTGCAGTCCCCTTGTGTCCTCTGTGACTCAAGGGCCCTCTGTAGGTCGCATTTTGACAGCACATACTCACATATCAGATCAAAGATGCATGGTGTAAAAAGAGGGTAACCTCGGTGCTCTTCCTAGACATTGAAGGGGCATTCCCAAATGTGGTCAATTAGAGACTGATACAGAACATGAGAAAGTGGAGAGTCCCAAAAGCGCTGGGGCAGTTTACACAAAACTGACTGACTTCCAAAACACTTCACTACACTGAAATTCGATGGCTTCACTTCAGAAAGCATCCCGATAGACAACAGGATTGGGCAAGGCAAACCACTCTCCATGATACTTTGCTAGTTCTACAATGCGGACATCCTGGACGTCCCATCAAACAATAATGAATCAGCCATGGTATATGTCGACGACACCATTCTAATTGCAACAGGGGTGAACTTCATCAAAACCCACCAAACCCTAGAGAGCATGATGACAAGACCAGGAGGAGCAATAGACTGGTCTAACAACCACAACTCCCACTTTGAATCCAGTAAACTTGCTCTAATAGACTTTGCTCACAGAAATAGCAAAAAAGAAAGACACCCTCTGGAGCTTCTCAACACCACTCTGGAACCAGTCAAAAGCACAAAATACCTGGGAGTATTCAACCAACATCTAGACTGGGGAACACAATCCAACTATGCACTAGAAAAAGATACAAAATGGCCTTCACAAATAAGAAGTGCCACTGCACCAAGCTGGGGTATCACCCTGAAGAACACCTGTCAACTCTACAGAAGTGTTGCAATCCCGAGAACACTCTATGCTGTAGATGTGTGGGGAAGCCATGCAGGTAAACATAGGAGCAAGAACAAACTGTGGTCCATCCAAAGAGCAGGCACCCTGACCATTACAGGTGGACACATCACCCACTAACTTACTCAACACACATGCACATATGTTTCCAATACACTTGGAGATAGAGAAGCACTTACACAGGTACCCCCTCTATCAGCATATAGTAGAGGGTGAGTCATATGATAACCAGCGCACACATGTTTCCATGGTTGAATATCATCGCTATCACCTCTTCATTCGCCCTACTGATGTGGAGTCAAATCACCTCTTTCTCACTGGCAAGCTCTTCCAAGAGTTTGTATGTGAAACATGGGCTATTGCTGAGCAGAACCGCCTCAACTTCCTCAGATTCAATCAGAGCAAGCTGCGTGTTGAGGTGTACCAGGGCTTAGCAGATGCAGTGGCTGCCAATGCTGATACTGACTGGCATGAGATGGGCACAAGGTTTATTTTACCTTCTAGCTTTCTGGCAGCACTCGGAACATGCATGCAGCAGCGCTGTCAGGATGCCTTAGCCATCAACCGCTACTTTGGAGGAGGAGACCTTTTCATCACCATGACAGCCAATCCTGCTTGGCCTGAGATCCAATCTGCACTCTTACATGGCCAGACTGCTCCTGATCATCCTGACTTGGTGGTTCGTGCCTTTAAAGCCAAGCTTGATTCACTCATAAAGGACATCAAACAAGGAGCACTGGGTCAAATCAATGCCTACCTCTACACTATGGAGTTTCAGAAGTGTGGCCTCCCTCATGCCCACATCATTGTCTTCCTTAAGCCCCATGCCAAGTTGCGCTCTTCAGAGGACATTGATAGCCTTATGTCCTCTGAGTTTCCTGAGGACAATGCTGAGCTGCTTGATCTCATCAAGAAATTCATGGTTCATGGGCCTTGCGGAACTCAGAATCCTAATGCACCTTGCATGATGAATGGGGTGTGCTCCAAGGGCTTCCCCAAGTCCTTAATAGAGGAGACCACTCACACTGAAGACTCTTATGCCCGCACCAGGCGTCGCAACACTGGCCAGACTCATGAAGTCAGAGGGAAACAGGTCAACAATCAGTGGGTTGTTTGTCACTCCAAGTATCTCATCTGGAAGTATGGCTGCCACATCAACATAGAGTCTATTGCCTCTGTCAAGGCCATCAAGTACATCTACAAGTATGTGTACAAGGGCCATGACCGCATCACTATGGAGTTTGGCACTTGCAGAGATGAGATCAAGCTTTATCTGGATGCGCGCTATATTAGCAGCTGTGAGGCTCAGTGGCGCCTCTATACTTTTTCCATGCAGTAACACAATCCCACTGTTGTTCGCCTTCAAGTTCACCTTCCTAATCAGCAGCCTGTTGTATTCAACCCTGAGCAAGATGGGAACATCCAGGAGGTTCTAGATTCCCATGCTACCCATGACACCACTCTTACTGGATGGTTCAAGGTCAATGCTCAGATAGGGGATGAGGAAATTGCAGTCTGCTCTATCAGGATTTCCCCTCTAGGATGGTCTGGAATGGGAAAGAAAGGAAGTAGTGGACTGTCAGGAAGGAAAATGACTTTGCCATAGGCAGGATGTACCATGCCCACCCCATTTCTGGAGAGTGCTTCTACCTTCGCCTTCTTCTCACCAAAGTCTGTGGTGCTACCTCCTTTGATGACCTGTACTCCTTTGAGGGTGTTCAGTATCCATCCTTCAGAGAGGCCTGTATTGCACGTGGCCTTGTGGATGATGACCGTGAATGGCACCAATGCTGCAGATAGGTCGCCAGCTGCGCCAACTTATTTGTCACCATTCTGAAGGACTGCGCTCCTGCAAACCCCAGGGAGTTATGGGACACCTTCTGGTCTGACATCTGTGATGACCTCAAACATCAGCTTCAGCGTCATGCAAATGTAGAAGAGCCATCTGATGCCCAGGTCCATGACTATGGTCTCTATCTGATTGACAAGCTTCTTTCTCACTCTGGAAGGAGGCTTCATGATTGGGACAGCACACCACAGTTTGTTGAGAACTGGGGGGCCATCTTTGGGAATCCTCTGATTAGAGAGCAGCGCCAGTATGACCCTGAAGAACTGGCTCAGCCTGCAGTAGAATGTCTTTCCAGTTTGAACCAGGATCAGTGCACTGCCTTTGAAAAGATCACCACTGCCATTAGCACTGGATCAGGGGAGACCTTCTTCCTTCATGGGCCAGGAGGTGCTGGGAAGACATATCTGTACAACACCCTCTGCTATCACCTTCGCTCCCAGTACAAGATTGTGCTCTGTGTGGCGATTGCTGCCCTTCTCCTCAAAGGTCGCCGCACTGCTCATTCCCGCTTCAAAATCCCCATCCCTTGCCATGAGTCTTCAGTTTGTAGCATCCCCAAGAACTCTGATCTGGCAGAGTTGATTTGTGCCACAGACTTGGTGATCTGGGATGAGGCCCCTATGCAGCATCGCCACATTATAGAGACAGTGGATCGGACATTCAGAGACATATGCAACTCTGAGAGGCCTTGTGGTGGGCTTACATGTGTATTTGGTGGAGACTTCCAACAAATCCTACCAGTAGTTGTGCGGGGCTCAAGAGGTCAGACTGTGGGTGCCTGCATCCAGCGCTCTATCCTGTGGAGGTTTATCTCTGTTCTTCACCTTTGTCAAAATATGCGGCTCAATACCAACATTGAGGCTGAGCACAACTTTGCTCAGTGGCAGCTGGAAGTGGGGCAGGGCAAACACACAGACCAAAGTGGAAACATCACTCTTCCAGATCACTTCAAGTGCAGGGAAAACACTGTTGGATCACTCATTGACACCATCTATCCTGGGATCAGCACTCCCAACCTTCCCAACCAGTACTTCTCAGAGCGCACTATCCTCTCTCCAGTCTGAATACTGATGTGGACAGCTTGAACAAGTATGTTCTTGAGAAGCTCCCTGGGCAGGCCAAGGTGCTCCACAGTGCAGACTTTATTCCTACTACTGATCAAAGTGGAGAGGATGACCCTATGCTCAACTATCCTGTTGAGTATCTGAATGAGATCAACTGCTCTGGGCTTCCACTTGCGAAATTGGAGCTAAAGGTTGGATGTCCTGTGATGGTCTTGAAGAACTTAGATCCAGCACATGGAGTGTGCAATGGGAGCAGAGGAATCCTAACAAAATGTAGGAATAGGGTGCTGGAGGTGCAGCTCCTGACTGGGGAACATGCAGGGGAGAAGGTCTTTATCCCAAGGATTGGGAATCAGCCAACAGAAGATCAAGTGGCATTCAAGTTTACAAGAAAACAATTCCCTGTGCGCCTTTGCTTTGCTATGACAATTAACAAGGCACAAGGGCAGTCTGTGAAGCATGTTGGGTTGGATCTGAGGACACCTGTGTCATGGGCAGTAGTTCTATGTTGGGGTTTCAAGGGTGACATCAAGGGAAAATATCAAGTTGATTTGGGATGAGAAAGTGAGAGAGGCTCAGACCAAAAATATTGTATATGCTGAAGTGTTACTGAAGTGATAGATACATATGTAGATACCAGATTGATAGCCCCCAACAAGCTGAAGCAACCTGTGCTGTAGGCACGGTGCTGAAGCTTGTGAACCTATAAACTTGGGTCATGACTCAGGCATCTAAGACTGGCCCACACTGGCCCAGTCTTATGTAATCACCTTCCTAAAGGGGAAATCCGAAGTCGGAGTTTGAATGTTGTACTCTGACAATCACGTGATCTGTTACGTGATCTTCCATTGTTTATCAAGTCACCTGATGACTGAGAGTTGTACCATTTCTTGGATTTATCTGATTTGACTGCTCCACAGTCAAATCACCATGCTCGACTCTGGTGCAGTCATACCACTCCTACAATTATTCTGATTGGACTGCAGAGCAGTCACGTCATATGGCGTCATTGACTGTGGGACAGTCATATGACATTATCCTGTTTTCTCATTGGATACTATGTTTAGATGTCTCTGGAATGTTCCATTCCGCAGTATTCTGCAGTACCCATGGGCAGCCCTGCCCTAAACTTATGCACAGACCACCCCTCTATATAAGCTAGTGCAATATATCGGACAGTCCCTCAGACTGTCCACTTGTGACATCCTCCCTTGGCCTCTTCCTCCTTCCTGAGCATAAGTACCCCTTCAGCTGCAGGACACAATCCTCTACTTAGCACCACTTCCCTTGTTGCCATACAAGTTCTGTCTGTTGAGCCCAAGTCTTCCATCACAGTCTTCCCTGTGCCCCACCCCAAGTTCTTCACCACCCCTGGTCTTTCGTAACCCCATCGTGCCTCCCTGTCAAGTGACTGCAAGTAAGTGACAATTGAAGAAGACCGAGATGGGGATCCTCGGTCTTTCCGCGATGTTATTTATACAAGTAGGGGGTTGCTTTAAAGCGCCCCATGAAATGGTACTACGAGTCGCGTAAGTAGCTCGAACCCTACTACACCGATCCTAGGAAGGAGTCATGGTATCCTGCATGTGATACTCGATGACTGATGCGATAAGTCCATGACCTATTACTGCTTACGAGGGAGTCACAGCCGACTCGTAAGTGTCCACGACCGCAAACGCGACAACCAAGCTGGAGGGCCTTGGTCTTCACACTATGACTTATATACATAAATGAGGCAGCTTTAAAGCTCCTCTCCAAGCCTAGAGACCAGTAGCCTAAGTAGTACAGCTACCAGTGCAAACCCTACTATGACTATACACATGATATGTCCAGCACTACTTGGATACAGGAGATGCAAAGTCTACCAGCAACTTGCAGTGTCATGCAAACATATGTTGGGGCAAGGAGACTGTCCATGCGGCAAGTCAAATGAAATATGTTTATGCAACTTGTGATGCAATGGCCAAAGCAAAGCCCTGGGATGGTTTAATAACTGCAGTGTTTGAGTGGATCGGGAAGAACCCCATCCTTCTCAATCCATTCCAGCTGAGAGTACTATCCCATGAGTCTTACAGGACAATATTTTTAGCCTCTACCAGCCCCTCATTGCTATACCATCTGGCCAAATGACTCGTCTAACTGAATTACAAGTTGACCTGGAGACTCCCATTCCTGAATGGAGTACTGTCAACAACCTAAGGCAGGCCCAGTTAGATGATAACATCCAGGCCATGATTCACTTTGGTTGGGTGATGGTCAACCTCCTGCCCAAGTATATTGCATCTTGTGTGCATGAGATCCAAGGCTTGAATACATCACATAAAAGACAAGGAGATGCACTGAAGGGCCTACAGTCCATCCTACCATGATTGTCGTGACACTGCGATGTGAGTATGAGCATCTAGATGATCCTCAACCTTTCAAACCAAATATCCAAACTACTAATGCAAAAGCAGTCTTGAGATAATAGAGCAACTCTGGTGACTCACACTTCATTATCCCTCAGGTTGCTCCAGTTCCTGGTGATGCCCTTGTTAGGACCAGTTTTGTTAGAAACAAATAATTCAGTGGGCACTCACAGTAGTAGATCCAAGATGACTTACAACCCCTGCCTTGCTTTGCATTCCTCTTGTTCTGATCTTCCTGACACGGAATCACCCTGCTCCAAGCCAGCTTCACAAGACCAGCAACCAAATTGGATTTATGTGTTGCACCACATAGGATATCCCAACGAGAGATGGCAAGGTTGAGAGATGTCAACCATCCCTCTACCTTGGGTCAGGACTCCTCAGCATGGAAGCATGTGAGTTTGCCATGGCACTTGAGGTGATGTCAACAAAAGTCAGCCAACCCTCTTTGTCATGAATTTCCCCTTCTTGCCTTGTACATGTCCTTTTTCCCTTTTCCTTTCTCTTTTCCTTTCTTTTCCTTCTTCATGATCTTGTCTGATCTTGTCTGATCTTATCCGATCCGACGATCTTGATCTGATCTGATCCCATCTGCTGATGGCTATCAGATCTAGTATTGCTTCTCTTCTAGCCCCTTCTGATCTTCCCCTTGCTTCACCCTATACTTAGATGCCAGCTCAGCTCATAACCCTGTACCCTGGTAGTATATAAGACTCCCTGTAATAGGCCATAGCTCCCCAGCTTTGGCTTAGTCAATTGACTGCCTTTGTCTCTCCTTGCCCCCTTGGTTTTCCCTCAGTACTGCCTCCTTGAACCACTGACTTAGGCACTAGGGTATCCCCCAGGCCGACTCGATTGCCCAGTGCCTCAGGCAGGGAATCGTTACAGAACACGGACGCCCCGGCAGTGGCGTTACACTCTTGAATGTGCCTTCCTCCCAACAGCCAGGAAACCATCACTTGAATCTGAGAGCTTAAGCAGGACCATATACCCACTGCCCCTACTTGATACGCTGTCAGCACTCCCCTTACCTGCCTGCTTGTATGGACCGCTCCACTGGGTGCAGGAGGATTCAGATCTCCTGCCGGCACTAGGCAAACGACAGGGGCCACATGAGGGTTGCCCTTGCAGGCAGTCAAGGGACCAATGTGTTCAAACCCAGCAACAGGTTTCACAGGGCCTTCCCTGGCTGAGCAAGAAGCCCATGTAGCAGGGGCACATCTTCACCAGGGGCTTTTGGTCTAGCAATGGTACTTGATGGGTGTGAGGTATGGGACACATTACTCCCCTTCTTCAAAGCAGCAGGTAAGTGATGTGTGGTGTGGTACACCTTGTCCAAATCCATCAACAATGCAATTTCATCTTCAGGCAGGTCAGTGACAGTGCTCTGCGGAGGTGGGTAGCAATGCACCTAGGACTTGTGCATTGATGCAGTGCTCAGAAAACACCAAGAAGGCTGTATTTCACTGCGAGAGTTGCGTTGCAATTGAGCCTCTGAGCCTGCAAAGACAAGAAGGAACTCTCACCATGTGACTCAGATGGTGCATCTTGAAGGTTGCAAATGCCAAGTGGGAATGGGGGAAGGAGGAAGGGGCAATGAACACCTCCATCACAAACAACCAGACAGCATGTCAATGTTGCTCACCAAGGGTGGCATGTGGATGAAGGGGATGACTGAGAATCAGCCAATTACACCTTGAACAACTTGAAGATGCCGACACAAAATGGGAGGGAGGGAGCAACAAACACTCCCACCAAGGAAACCAGATGGCACGTCGAGGTTGCCCACAAAGGGTGGTGTAACGCTGTCACTGCGTTGAGTCCGACTTGGACTTATCGAGAGGGCGATCACGACTTAGCGTATGGGTCCTTATACTGATGACGGATACACGGTCTCTACCAGACACGTGATCACGAGGAGCTCTAGGGCTAAGTCCACTAGGCGTAGTCGAAAGAGGACGACTTGCTCTACGAGAGACAAGCGTATTAAGAGGCTGAGGATGAGGACACAAGTCACAACGAAGAGGGAGAGAATGGTGACAAGGGAAGAAGACCGAGATGGGGATTCTCGGTCTTTCCGTAGTGGTATTTATACACGGGAGGAGGTCACTTTAAAGCGCCTCATGAAACGGTACTACAAGTAGCGTAAGTAGCTCGAACCCTACTACGCCGATCCTCGGAATGAGTCATGGTATCCTGCATGTGATACTCGATGACTGATACGATAAGTCCATGACCTATTACTGCTTACGAGGGAGTCACAGCCGACTCGTAAGTGTCCACGACCGCAAACGCAACAGGTGGCATGCAGATAGAGGATGACAGAGGACATAGAACTGATTGACCACACCTTGAACAACTTGAAGCCAACACAAGATGGGAGGAAGGGGCAACAAACACTCCCACTGAGGCAACCAGACATGACAGCATGTCAAGATTGCTTGTGAATGGTGGCATGCAGGAACGGTGAGAAAAACCAAGAAGAAGAGGGGAAATGGTGCAGTACAGATTGGGAATCAGAGCGGAGCAGTAAAGGCAGTTGCTATATTATTGACTGTTTGGCCATCTGCACATGCAACATTTTATTGGATCTCACCGTTCCAGTTCATCTTTCTCCATTTCTCCAGTTGTTCTCTGTTTTTATATCATCCTGTTTGTTGTTGTTCCCTTCCTCTCCCACACTATTGTTACTGACTCATAGATTATAAGATGTCCTCTTCTCAATCACACCTTGTATACACATGCTGGGCCCCTGCTGATGACTGGCAACCTGGATGTATCATGCTTGCCACTAACATCAATGGCATCCCCACCCCCCCACCCCACTCCCAACCTATTGTTGGCATTGATGGCTTCTGGAGTCTTCATGAATGGACACTTTATCCTCAGCCATATCATCTCAATTTTCCCTATGTCTCATGGATCGCTCTGCCCTCACCAAATCCTTCTGTTTCTTCCAATGTCATTAGTTGCCCTGTCAAGAAGACAATGTGGCAAGCTCATCCCCACAAGTCTGATACACATGTCATAAATTCTGATCTGTTGGACGAGCTCAAGGTCAAATGGAAGTTGACCAAAGTGGTGCTAGAAGATTCAATTTGTGCATTTTCATCTGTTCCTTTGCTTTCGTCTGTCAAGCAGCCAATGAAGGCATATGCTAGGGCATTCAAAAGCCTGTAAAAACTGGAGATGGTGTTCTGGGCTTGGTGTTTGTCTGTGGCAGTGTATCTCCTCATTCCAAAGTCAACATTTGTTCTTGACCCAGCAAAGAAAGTGCAATTGTACCCCTGCACATTGTGTAATACACAACCAATGTCCCCACTGCCCCTCATCCACTCTCTTCATCATTGGTACTATCCCCCCCTTGTGCAACATGTCATGATTGACCTGGAAACTGTTGCTCGGGGCTATGGAGAACACTCGGATAACTTCAGACTGTCAAAGATGCTCAAGTGTAAGCTGGAAAAATTGGAGAATAAGGCAAACAACGAGGGCAAGTGTATTCTCTACCTGTCCTTAATTCAGAGCAATGACCTATGTACAGCTGGTCACAGGGCCAAGGAAGCAAGGACCAGCACAGCCCTTCAGGTCACTCAATCGAATAACCTGGAGCTAAGACATCTTACTGACACTGGGGCAGCACCTGTTTGGTTCCTGAAAGTACTGGAGGTCTGGACTGATGCTGTGGGCCACATTAGCCACCTCAACCTTGCTTCTCAGATGTCAACTTGTCACTTTGCCCTCCCTCTCATCCACCTCTTTTGGGGTGGTAACAAAAGAACCAACAGCCATCATATTACCACTTCCTCCTCCTCCACCTCAAAATCAAGCACTGACACACACACAGTGTTCCAGCACTTACCACAAAAGAATGGAGGTCCATCCTCAATGGCACCTACTGGAAGTTACAGTGGCTGTAATGAGACAATCTGTCACAGGATGCAACATTTGATCCCAGTGTTTTCTGGAAGTATGATGGCCCCCTCTTTTTTGGTGATGAACAGAGTGTCAATGTTGCTGCAGGACAGCATAACCCCACAAGCCTGTTGCCTTGTGGTTGTGATGTTCAGATGACCTCCGTTGATGATCCAGACATTCGTCAGTGTTACGGTTTGGCTAACAGAGTGTCTTGGCCCAGGAAGTGGACACTGACATAAAGGGTACGACACCGCATCAGCAGTATATTGTCATGGACTTAGTTGATCAGTCAGCCAGGTAAGCTCCAGTGCATGTGATTGTGTATGATACAGCCCAGATCATGACTCACTACTAGGATAGCTGTACTAGGGTTTGCTCTACTTACACTATTGGTCAGTAGTACTTGGAGCGGCACTTAAAAGCCTGCGAGTATCTGTATAAGTAGTTCAGCACGAAGACCAAGAATGGCATCTTGGTCTTCTTCAAATACCACTCTTCTCATCTATGCTAAGGGGACCTTCCCTTTAAGTGAGTCTGTCTGGCATATCCCCTTAGACCAGGGATCCCTGTGACTTATCCCGAGTTCCTTCACGGACAGTGGACTATCCCTTGGACACTTCATACCACCGGGGCTCTTCTTCCGAAACCATCACCATCCCTACACTATGACTAAGAAACCTCTGATCACCAATACCAACCCAGTTACACACTCCCCCCCCTCATTAAATTACATTGAGATGTCCCTATCCACTATACTATGTGTGACTACTATTTCCTTAGAGGAGCATCCAGAAAGTAGAAGTGATCTGGAAAGAATCTATGGTTCCTTTGCAGAAGCTCTTGTTAAAATAATCCCTCAAATCTTACCTCCCAAACACACAACCTCTACACTCGACACAAAACTAGAAGACATCAACTCCACTCTCAAAACGCTCCAGAAAGTAATGGGTAAGATACGAAGGCAAGCTGCACCCCCTCCAAACCCCCTACCCACCAACAACATGCTCAACACCCCACCGACCCACAACACGAGAGCGGCAACACATGCAAGTATTGTCATACACACACATACAAGACCCCAAGGCATGCCAACACCCAGCCAAAATCTGCCAGTCAGTCAATGCCTCCCTGCAGCAAACCGAACTTGCACACGTACAATTCACAGTGGCATGCTGGACTTCAAGAGGTAACTTGATTCTAATGGGTGGAGCCACAAACACACACAGACAGACACTATCAGCCAGCCACGTCTTCCCATACCTCCCCAATAAACTGTTGCACGATGCCCCACCCTCAGTGACAGCCAATGTCAAATGGTCAAAACTATTAGTTAACAATGTCCCCACAGGCACTACTACTTGCAGAGGACCGTGGACACCAGATGAATGCCATAAGGCCCTCCTCACAGACAACCCCGTGTATGCCTTCCTCAACATCACACAAAAGCCCAGCTGGGTCAGATCACCAGAAAGCTATAAACCAGGATCCTTCTCCTCACTGACATTCTCCTTTGAAAACCCGGATGGTACGCTGCTTCAAGATCTAATTAAGTCGTGCTTTCTATTTGTCTTCAACACTGCTTCCAAAGTCAGACCCTGGGTGGCTCAAACATGACACGAAATGCGCAGCCCGAAGACAGAGCTTGACGCACCACCCCCTCCAACCTCCCCAACTCCAAATCATGACCCACCCCTCAACGTACCCAATCCTATATCATCACCAGAACAAGTTGCAAACATACTCGATGAAGCTGAGAGCAGCAAGCAGCAAGACCCTGAGCTGGAAAAACTGTGGCAGCAAGTCTTGGAGGAGGAGAACAGGCCAACAACTCCTGCAAAGCAGCAAGATTTCGACTACAAACAACTACTACAGCAAATCCTGGAGGAGGAGGAAAAGGCTGCAGAGAAGGAGGCCACTCAGCCCTCAGAGGACTCAAGCAAGACAATTGAACCTGTCCCCAAATCCCCTAAAGCCCGCAATCCTAAAGCCATTCCTGCCCCCAAGGCAGCAGAACACTTTCCAACAATTCCGTGTCGCACCCCACGATTCACCAGGCCCTCAGGAGGCCACATCAAGAAATGAAGAGCGAACGGACGACGAAGTACACCTGGAATCAAAGAACAAGTAACTGCAAGATATGAGGCAAAACGTGTTGCACACCTGTGTGCACTCAAATCTCAAAATTTGAAACCAACCCTTCGCCCTGGCACCAATCGTGCCCCGGTATGCTCAACACTTGACGTATTGCAAAGCTGCTCCTTTGGGAGCAGGGAGGTGTTCTATTGTGAAGAGGCAACTAGTAACAGGCAGCAAAAGATTATAGTACAGGGAATATGCACATAGCCAAAGTGCCACATAGGGCCATGTACCCCAAGGCGCACTCTAATGGATTTGAAAAAAAAAAACTCGAGACCTCTGGGTCCCATTCAGGCCCTATTACATTGACCAAAGAGGAGAACAAAACATACCTAAAAGATATCTCGAAACCACATTTTGGAAAGACATTGTTGCCAGCGCCATGGTAACAAGAGACCAGTGGGGAACAATCAATGGACAAGAGGAAGAACAACTCTGTTTGCCAACCCCTAAGACCCCCACATCATCCCCATCACTTGGCAGCAACCCAGAAGAAATATGCATACTACAAGAACACAACGCAGAGGAAGAACACCTGGAGACCATTGCTAAGTCCATCCCAGTTATGATGAGCACTACTGTCACTCAAGAAGAGGCAAAAGTCAGAACCGTGCTCTTCACGCAAGAGACACCCCCTGGGAAACCAGAAGGAGCACCACCGGGAGGGGACCCAGATGACCATGGAGACAGAGGCAAAGACGAAAACCCAGAACCAGGACATCCTATCTTCACCACCATTCCCCAAGGCACTGACAAGTTCATTGGCAAAGAGCCCATAGTATTTACAGGAGAATGCGACAAAGCTGAATCATTCTTAGTGCAATGGAAGTGCTTCACAGGACTCAACTTCACCAACAGGAACTTGCAAATCCCCTATGTCAAGGCATTAATGTTCCTCACTTACATCCAAGGTGCATTGGTCAACAAATGGACCACCAAAACACGGAAGTGGCTCAACAGCCAGCTAGACAATGTCGCAAAATTCCGGAACGCATTATAATCCGGTCCGGTTTATAATGACAATTTAAGATAATTACAAAGCATGGCGGGATCATGTAATGTCCTTAGAATAAGATTACAAGATCTGTTGGGAGTTATAAGTTATTATCAGAAAGTCACGCGACTGCAATCAATTGTAAATCGATCTTGTAAGGCACATTATAATTGTTTTGCGAATTATAATTCGAATTATAAGCTGATTATAAAGTCTCTGATAAAGTTTGTACTTGGCTGTAATCATTATAAGATCGTGGCGGCATTATACCTCATTATATAATTATAATCTATTATAAACCTCTTCCGAATTTTTGCGACAAAGAGCAACCGATGGCTCTGGAACACTACCGAGATCACCTTCAAAAGACAGTTCCGTGACAACATGGAACAAGAATGCACCAGACTCAAACTAGACAGAGGATTCAAAATGGTCGGAACAGACATAGACAGCTATGTCACTAAATTTGAAAAGCTGGTCTGACAAGCTGACTATTGCCTTGACAAACCCCTGGTGCTTGACAAATTCACCAGGGGACTACCCACCAATCTCTACCACAATGGGTATCAGTTCCACAATCCGAAGACGTACCAACAGTGGAAAGTCACCGCCATTGAGCAATAAAAGTGCTACCTCCACATGAAAGCTTGAGTTGATGGATTTGGAAGGCAAACATTGCAGCAGCAGTGGCTGAGACAGAACACGCAACCAGAGTTGGCTGCTTTTCGCATCGGTCCCACGGACCAGACCGCTCAGGACTGGCCTCAAAGTTCAATCCCCGCCCAAACAACCGTTTTCCTTCCAAAAGAATTCATCTATTAGCTAATTAAAAAATATCATCTTACGACTTATTCACCAGGACAGCAGAACATAAGTATATATTATTAGATAATTACAAGTCACATGAATACACCTAATATGTAATAAAGTGAATGAGTAAGCAAATTGGAGAGGCGAGCGGAGGCGAGTGCCCAGCCCATGTAGGCAAGGGAGGCAGGTGGGACGTGGTAGTGAGCGGAGGCGAGTGTGGGGAACGGAGGTAGGTGTAAGGAACGGAGGTGAATGTGGGGAACAGAGGCAAGGGTGGGGAGCGGAGGCAAAGGTGGTAGTGAGCGGAGGTGAGTGCGGGGAATGGAGGCAAGGGGAGGTGAACGTGGTAGTGAGCGGGGGTGAGTGCGGTGGTGAGCAGAGCCCGACGAAGTAGAACCCCTAAGGAGTGATAGAGCGAAGTTTTACGATCCTAGCGGTGGACTCGTAGCCTCTGTGCTACTACCACTTAGTCGTAAGTAAGGGTTGGGGTGGGACAACGGGCCGGGTCGCTGACTAAGCGTGAGAGCGGTGACCTGCACACTGCAGGGGAGAGGACAAGGGGAAAATGGCAATAGACTGGATTCAACAAAGAACAAGACTAGAACGAGGGAATACAGAGTAAACTACAAGTCTTTAAGTACTATTACAATAATCTCTTTTTCTGTGGTTTTTCTATGTTTTTCCAGGGACGCGTAAGTGTGAGACTAAATATAGCACTACTGGTGAGCTGGCAGGAAATCTAGAACAGAAGCAAGACTCAAGATAATTCTGAGAGAAACAGAAGTAGAAGAAAAACATGAAACGATCGATGGCGATCGATGGCGATCGATGGCATGATCTGTGATCGTGACACGAAGTGTGTGAGAAGGGAAAAAAAAGTTAATTAAAAAGTACGAGATTACCTGACAGCCATGTTGTGTACGCAAATTGACCGTGACTCTGAGTGGAAAGGGAAGGCCAAGGGTGAGTGAGGTGGTGAGCGGAGGCTGACACTGTGAAATAGAGCCCCTATAAGAGGTGAGGCCTGGTGAGGAGTGAAGCGCGTAAGAGAAATACATGGGGAAACAAAAAAAACATAATAGTACAAGATAACCAGACAGCCCATGTCACATACGCAAATTGAGTGGGCTTTGGTTTTGAAAGGGAGGGCTGAGGGTGTAAGGGGCGGTGAGCGGAGGCTGTAGGCCGACACTGTGAAGTAGAACACCTAAGAGGAAGTGTGTAATAGGGGGAAAAAGATAATTAAAGAGTACGAGATTACCAGACAGCCCATGTCATGTATGCAAAAGGCCGAGGGAGCAATGGGTGGTGAGCCGAACCCGATGCTGAGATCCCTAAGAAGCATGGAACAAAAAGATAATTAAAGAGTACGAGATCACCAGACAGCCTGTGTCACGTATGCAAAGGGTCGAGGAAGTGATGGGTGGCAAGTGGACGCCGACGCTGAGACCCCTAAGTAAGAAGTGTGGAACAGAAAGATAATTAAAGAGTACGAGATTACCAGACAGCCCATGTCATGTACACAAATTGACCTGAGTGGACTTTGGTTTTGAAAGCGAGGGCCGAGGGAGTTATGGATGGTGAGTGGAGGCCGATGCCGAGACCCCTAAGTAAGAAGCGTGATAATTAAGAGTACGAGATTACCAAACAGCCCATGTATGGCCTTTATTGAAAGCGAGGAGGTGAGCGGAGGCCAACACTGAGACCCCTAAGTAAGAAGCGTAGAAGATAATTAAAGAGTACGAGATTACCAGACAGCCCGTGTACAGAAATTGTCCGTAAGTGGCCTTTGGTGAACAGCCGAGGGAGCGACTGTGAAGGCAACTGTGAGGTGTTTGGATACCAACAATGCTGGTGTGGAGGACCTTGGAGCTTGGAGGATTCGGGGTGTGAGGAGGCGTCAATAGAAAGATTGTGTGCAGACAAGAAACCCTAAGTAAGCGGAGGCGGTGAGATGAAGCGCATAAAGAGAAAGACAGGAAAAAAAGATAATTTACGATGTGATTACCAGACATATGCAAATTGACCATGAGTGCACTGACTCTGGTTTTGAGGGGGAAGCATCCACTCAGGTTCCGTATAGTAACTCAGATTGAATTGCAATTCATGTAGAATAATGTGGAACATCTCATTAAAAATACAATATGTTGTTGCTCTTATAGGTATATAATGCACCATACGGCGAACAGTCGTCACACAACCTGAATTGTTTGCACTGTGACTGCAGATTAGGATGAATTTCATACTATAAGTCATCCTATGTAACACTTAAACGACCTCTTTAATAGGATGAATATCAGTAGGCCGCGCGTGATTATCAGCATCAAGTAGGATGACGAAATTAGGAGTAAGATCATTCTATATTTGTACAAAATCAGCCAATCAAAAAATGACACACCGTAAGCTATTCTTAGGATGAAAATCAGTAGCAATTATTGGATGAAAATTAGGATTGATTTCGACTGAAAATCAGCCTTGATCACTTCATAATTGGATGATTTTCAGCACTCCTTTTAGGTTGATCCGATAAAAAATTTCGTATTTTCACTAATACACATAAAAAATGACTACATGCTACCTCCGTCACTACGGTAATCGCCCTGCTGCTGCCACCACTGCCCATGCAGCCATTGTCTTCTGCACCCTCGTGGTCCACCACTACTGCTGAGTTCCTGCTGCATGGTGCTGCCAGCTCTGCCGGCCCAGCTCTGTGCTGTTCCCGCCGTCGCGTCACTGTCGTCGTTGGTGTCATAGCGGTGGGGGTTGCGCGCCGTGTGGGGGTAGCGTTGCGGCGGCTCTTGCGCGCTGTAAGGGGTGGTGGTGGCGCCGTGGCCGACGCTGTTGTGGTCGCGCCGTCGTCGCTTGTGGGTTGAGTTACAACGCGGCTGCGTCGGAGTGGTCGGTCGTCGTGGCCGCACAGTTGTGGTCGCGCCGTCATGGCCGACGCTGTCGGGATCGCGCTGTCGTGCTGACGCCGTCGTGCCCGCGCCGTCGTCACTTGCGGGTCGAGTTAAAGCACGCCCCAGCGTAGCTACGTCATCGCGTGGGGCGGCGGACTTGTACGTGGGGATGGGTTGGAGGCGGCGGCCATGGGCTTGTGTGCTGCAAGGTGGAGGCGGAGGCGGCGACGGGGACTTAGGTCCTGTAACACAAAAACAAAAAACAAAAAAAATGTATCTTAATATAATGGGCCGAAGCCCAGCAGCGGGGGGTGGGCCAAGGGACAGGGTGTGGTGGATTGCGTGCCCGCGACGGTGTTGTCCTTGGAGTAGAGGGGGTGGCCCGCGTGCAAAGACGATACCTGGAAGAGGTCCGAAGAAGGAAAAAAAAAAGAAAAAAGAACAAACGCACCAGTTCAGTTGTTCAGTACGTTCAGTTGTTGAAACGTTGAAACGTTGAAGCTTGAAGTGTTGAAGTAGAAGGGTACGTGCCCGGTGTCGACGTGTCGAGCTACCGCTCACTTTCCCACGCCGCAGATTCAGCCTCCGCCAGATTTTTTTTTTTCCAAGTCGAGTGTGCGTCTGCTGCTATGACCGTGACCGCCACCGGCCCCACTGATGCCCACCATCGACGCCACTCCCACACGTGGACTCTGACCGCAAGCCGCCACCACCACTCCGATGCGAGCCCCACGCGACGATGCACGCGGCGTGGTGCAAGCCGCACGACGACAACTCGCACGACGACGATCGATGGCGCGAAGATGGTGTGACAACGGCGCAACAACGGTACGACGATGGCGCGACAACGGCGCGACGATGACACGACCACGGCGCAATAACGCGCGAGTCGGCCGCGCGAAGACTACGCCGACGGCTGTGCAATGACGGCGCGACCACGACCGCTACCACGACGACTACCACGACGACCACGACGAAGTGGCCGGTGACGAAGCGGCGGCAGAGGGGACGGCGGCGGGGACGACGGGAATGAATGGCGACGGCGGTGTGGGGGACGTGTACGGGGACGGCAGAAGCAGCAGTCCTCGTCAATTTTTTTTTTGTCTAAGTCGTTTCTTTACCCTCATGTAGTGTCAATCATAGGATGATATTCATCCGCTATTTTTCGTCATCCAGTCATAGATGTATTTTAGAATGAAATTTAACACAGTTTTATGATTCATGATTTTCAGCAGGTAATAGAATTATTTTATTTGGATGAT
Source organism: Lactarius pseudohatsudake (assembly GCA_021525015.1). Lineage (NCBI taxonomy): Eukaryota > Fungi > Basidiomycota > Agaricomycetes > Russulales > Russulaceae > Lactarius > Lactarius pseudohatsudake. The sequence goes on along the minus strand of JAKELH010000045.1, from coordinate 55,683 downwards.
TATCAGCACCGCAAAATTAGGATGAATCGAAATCAGCCTCTAACTCGTCTACGCTAGGCTGAATTCTGAAAATCAGTATGACTTTGGATGATTTTCATCCAAATCAACGTTCACAGTGTTGCCATTTATCCCTTCGCCAACTTTGCACATAACAGGGTACAAAGGCAGCTGGAGATGGAAATGCGTGTAAGAGACGAAAAGAAGGAGAAGAAAACATACGAAGTGATTACCAGACGGCCCATGTCACGTACGCAAATTGGCCGTGAGTGGGCTTTGGTTTTTGAGGGGGATTGAGAGCTGGGACGGGGCGACAGTCTTCGGTTTCGCGGAAAGGAAAAGATGAGTGCAATGTAAGTCAGATCAGTAAATATTACATACATACATAAGGAGCCCGTGGGGATCGACTGCAAGATTATGCGTAGCAAACAAATAAGTAGAGAAAAAGATGAGAGTGCCACGAAGATCCATATAAGAGACGAAAAGAAAGAAAAAGATAATTCAGACATACGAGGCAATCACCAGGCAGCCTGCGTCGCAACAGAACTTGACTGTGAGTAATTGGAGGGCTGGGAATGACGATGCTGGTGAGGTAGAGGCCGAGTGGGGATGGGTACATCATTGGCAGGCTTGGAACGACAATGCTGGTGAGATAGAGGTTGAATGAGCCATGAGCCTCGGGGTATTGAGGAGCGGATGGGTGTGGATTGGAAGGCTGGGAATGATGGGGGCCGTTTGTCAAGAAGATACCGATGATGCTGGTGAGGTAGAGGCCGAGTGAGGATGCGGTGGTGACCGACAATACTGAGAGGGCCTGGCGAGTGATTGGCGAAGAGGAGACGATGGAGGAGGAGAGAAGCGCAAAAGAAAGGAGAAGGCGGCGATGAGCGAACGATGAAGCCGAGAGGGTAACAAATGCACGCACCAGTAGGTCCATGTCGAAGATGAGGTCGTGACGTTGAAGCCGCTAAGTTCACGGAAGGGTCGAGACGAGTGCAGTGAGCAAGCAGCGAGGCCAGAGGGGCAGAGGCAGAGAGCTACAAACTGAGGATGAGGAGACGGAAGGCCAGAGGCAAGTAGTAGTAAATGAGCGACAATGCTGAGAGGGCCACAAATGGATCAGAGGGAGCTTGGAGGGAGAATCGGGGCAAGTTGGAGATGGTGGGACCTTTGCACTCATTTGCATATGTACTACACCCGCGGACACGCAAAACAGGCTCAAAACAGATGTTATAAATGGAGCACATTACAGTTGTACTGGTATATAACAAAGTTCCGACTCTAAACATCTACTGTGGGGGCTGTAATTGAGGTCGGGAGGGGGGGAAATAGCCATAAGGCCAATATGCAGGGTACGCGGAATGATACGAGGCGTGTGCGTACATTCCGGAAGGGTAGGTGGCAGGAATGGGGTATCCTTGGGGGTACCACACGGTGGGTACAGAGGGAGGTGGGTGAGCAGATGATGTGCCCGTGTGCATGTGGGACGATTCCAGGGGCTGAGAGGGTGGGTTCCCTGCGGGTGGGGGAGTGGATGGGGCTGCGCGCTTGGGCCCACGTTTTGGGGGCTGTGAGAGAGGGTTGGCGGGAACTGCAGCGCGCGCACGCATTTCAGCATTCCAGGCAGCGGTTTGCGTGTCTGGCGCAGCACTTCGTCCAGAGCTAACCCCACCACTGTACGGGTCAGTAATCTTCACACACAGTCGCTTGCAATTGAGGTCACCGATACGTGTTGTTGCTGGGGGTTTGGGGGGTGATGCAGAGGAGGGCCAGGGTCTCTTTTGTCGCCGTGTAGCCCCCATTTGCTTTGCTGTCTCCCTCCATGTTGTATGTTGATTTGGAGGGATTGCCTCTTTTTCTGGGAGCAGGCTGCCTGAGGAGCGCGAGTGGTGAACGACGGCTGTGAGATGTGCCTCAACCTCCTGGAAACTTCGGACGGTCCCTGGAGACGAAGGAACTCCGTCGTTCAGGAATCCCTTGGAGACAGTAATCACATTCTCCAAAATTGAGGCAGTCGCGGCACTCGTATCGCTTCGCGCATCTGGCAAGTCTTCCCGAGTTGGTGGGGTGTTGGGGACTGCATTCTCTTTCTCTACCACCTGGTCATTGTGCCCAAAGAAATGGGTAACGGCGGCGATGTGCTTGCACAGCTCGACCCTAGGCCAATCTGGACAATTACAAGTCCGCTTTCCGAGATCAATCAGGTACATGCATGAGGAGTCCATTTGGGATTGCACGCTGAAGCAATCACTGCCGAGGCTGTGTATGGACTCGGCATTCATTTCTGCCACTTGCGCGAGAATTTCCTTGCGACACTTGTTGGCTAAATCAGGTCCTTGGAACCCTTTTTCCTGGCTATCAATGTGGGCTATGTAATTCGGAAGCATGTCATCTTCAAAAATGTGTATGAGGTGGTCAGCACGCCAATTGCACTTCCCATTGAGCCACTTTGATTTGAGCACATGATGATAGCTAGATAAAACATAGACTTGAGTGATCTCGTTGATTTTCAGTGCGATAAGGCTACTTACGCCTCGATAAGCATATTAGTATCGCCCTCTTGAAAGATCGTGCAATTCTGCCTTGATGCCTCAGACCAAAGGGCTACAATGGGCATCCAATTGACCTCAAGATAATCAATAAGGCTCTGGGGGGCCAAGGGGTCGGTCTGCATCTCCTGCCACCATGAATTGAATTCGGATTGGTCAGGGGTCTTCACCCATTCACGGATGCGCTTCCAAAGTTCCGGGAATTCTTCCGTGCAGAAGTGCATCCGGATCATGCAGAGCACATGCCACCAGCACAATAGCAAAGTGGACCCCAGGTAAATGGCCTGGACTGCATTCATTTGAAATTAGTGCTTTGAGGTCCAGTCCTATAGACTGGAAAAAAACTGAAGACCTGACTGGACTTTAACTGATGATGACTGGACTGCAGTCACAGTTTTTCAATTTTCAGAAGTCATCAGTCACAGTCTTTCTCCTTCTCAATCAGTCTTATGACTGGAAAAAACTGGTCTAAACCAGTTAAAGACTGGACTTCAGTTCATTTTGGCCTGCAACCACCAAATGGATGTTTGATGCCCATTTTTGGCCATGTTGACGCTTGGTAATATGTGCCACGGCGGGTTTCACCGGGACGCAGGTCGCTGGACCGGACGAGTTGTTGACGTGTCAACACACACACACGACACTCAGCACTTCATGTTGCTTTTGCCCAAGGACCCTCAAAGAAGCTAAGTGATTTTATTCCTTATTCTTTTAAACAACTAATTTGATTGTCATTTCTAGGTTTTAAATAACTGTCTTAGGTTCCACCTCGCTGCACGCGGCACCTTGGCAGTTCGACACCGACGCGGCGCCGTGGCCCATCGACACCGACGTGGTGTCGTGGTGTAACGACACGGCACCGTGACCCTTTGACACCCATGTGGTGTTGTGGCCCTTCGACACCCATGCGGCGCCGTGGCCCATCGACACCGACGCGCCCCAACGACACGGCGTCGTGGCCCATCGACACCGACGACACCCACGCGGCGTAACAACACGGCGCCATGGCCCTTGGACAACGACACAGCGCCGTGGCCCATCGACACCCACGTGCCGTAACGACACGGCGTCATGGCCCTTCGACACCGACGACACCGACGCATCATAACGACACGGTGCTGTGGCACTTCGACACCGATGCGGCGCCGTGGCCCATTGACACCGACGACACTGACACAGCGTAACAACACGGCGCCATGGCCCATCGACACCTCGCCCACGACACTACTGACTTAGCTTACACTGTAGTACATCCTGTAACATTACTGTAACTATACCAAACATAAGTAATAAAGTATGAGTTGATTTTTGAGTGCACGGGTAGGGTTACCTGGGCCACATGTGCATGAATGACCGGTCAAATACCGGAGTAAAACTGGTCATAACCAGTTAGTGACTGGTCTATAAGGTGACCGGTTTTGGACTGACACTAACCGGTTTTGGACCGGCACTAACTGGTCTGGATCAGTCCGGTCTAAGAAATTGAGTTTACCATCAACATTTAGACCGGTTAAGGTCACAGTCTTTTGAAAATGTGTTAAAAAACTGGACCAGACTGGACCTCAAAGCACTATTCATTTGTGCTTTGTCGCAATCGCTCATGATGATCGCAGGTGTGATCTCCGGGCTCCACATTTTTACGAAATTGAGAAAAAAAAATATTGTCGCTTCCGTGCCATTTGTCGCCAACATCCACGCAACAGGAACACCTGTCAAGCGGAAATGAAGTAAGTGCCCAAAAGCAGAAAAGTGGCCCCATGGATCCCTCACAACCAGGGTGAATAGTTGCAGCCCTGTATACTGTGTAGTATTGTGGGTAGCATAAATAGACAGAAAATTCAAGCCATGAGCTTGGAATTGGTCCCTCTGAAATTTAGTTTGGAAGCACAGTACAAAGGACTCTGGAGATAATGCAGACCCGGGTGGAGGAGGATCTAGCTTGTCCTTCAGGATCACCTCGCCACCCGCCTGTTGGAGCCGGGTGACCCACAGCCTCACGGAGATCGCGTCATTATCGTCAAGATGAATCTCATTGTTCTCCACGATGCGACGGATGCGATGGATGTCAGACATTGTGATGTAATAATCACGTTGTGTCCATGTGCATGACTCGTACACGTTTCAACTATGCGACGGCTGTCAGCTCAGAAGCAAAAAACAAATAATATTACTATGCACTATTGCCTTGGGTTCAATCCCTGTGTGAACCATATCCATGACAAGGTCTTTGGTGGCATCCAAAAGTCTGGTGAATCGTAGATTTTCATTGCTGAGCCCGTGATCGTGCTGGTCCTCGTACTTCCCGAGGATCATCTCCGTGTGCGGATACCGCTTGATCATTAGGCAGCACCGGCAGCCCGTCTTCTTCGATGGGATCTTCCTTTCCCATTGGTTGACGTTATCATGGACCTGCTTCCCGCCTGTGTATTCCCGCAAGCACCTCAAGATGCGTCGCTCCCGCCAGATGGGTGAGTCTGACCATTCAACCTGACTCACAATAAGCTCAATAGCTTTCTTGGATTCCTCGGCTGCCAGCCAAGCCCAGAACTTGTCCTCGTCGGCCCATTCTCGCGTCATCCCCCCCTTCTCATGATCATACGTCATGCTCCCATGCTGACATTTCATGTCAGCGCCGTGTGCCTTCCGCTTGTGGACACGATAAGTGTGTTTATTTTCGGTAATAGGGGGGCCGGTGGGAACTTCCAGCAGGGACATGGTGGGGAATTTGGGAAAATGGATGGATTTGTTTGTCCTTCCCTCCCATCCCAACGCACTTCATGCCGATACACAGACACGCATTGTTTACTTTTATTTTTATTGTATTTACTTTTATTTTTGTGTATTCAGTTTGTAAGAATAAAATCAAAGTGAAAAGAAAAACAAAAGAAAGCGGAGTTTGATTCTGAGTTGCGGAGAACTAGGAAAAGCGGGCCGGTCTGTGGGACCGATGCGAAAAGTCAAAGACTCGCAACCAGCAAGGTTCCAGGCCCCACAAAGGCAACAGCAACAGCAGGGATGGCAGCAATATTGCAACCACCCAGACGCAATGGACACCACACCTGGAAGAATCCGTGCACAAGTTGTGAGATCTGACAAAGCCAACCCCAACAACCACTGAGAATGGAGGGCATACACCCAGGGGCAACCCCCTTTCACCAGGAGTCTTCAGCTACAAAAATGTATCCTGCTACAACTGCAAGCAGAAAGGTCACTTCTCACAAGAATGCCCACAGCCACAACCTGGACCACCGCAAGGCAGAAGTGCCTACATTGAAGATGTTCCCTCCGCCCCTCAAAGCATGATAGGAGAACCCCTCATTGACCTCGATGAACCTGTGATGGTAAACCGAGGGATGATGGCAGATGAGCAGGTGGGGGACATCATGGGGGGGATTGCAGAACTGCCAGAAGAGGCAAAGGAAATGTTCATGAAGGACATGATGGGGAGGCAGGATTTTCAGAGCACCTGAACCCAACAGCCTGGGTGAGGGCAACCAATTGTAACTCGACATTCATAATGTGCTATTGATCTATGCATGTCCCAGTTTCAATACAAACGAGTAACTTCAAGGCCGAAAAGAAAGCATTAGTGGACTCAGGAGCCACTGACAACTTCATCCATCCAGACTTTGTCAACAGGATGCAACTAGGAACTACAGAATTGGAACATCACAGAAATATCTGGAACATTGATGCGACACATAACAAAGGAGGAAAAATCACTTACTGCGTAGACCTAAATGTACAAACTGATGGAAAGCTCAAGGACATTCGCTTCCTCATCACCAATGTAGGAGGCAAAGACCTCATACTTGGATATCCCTGGCTCGCAACCTTCCACCCTAGGATTCAATGGGCCACAGCTACAATGGACACCAAACAGTACCCTGTCATAATATGCACTACCAACCCTTGGAAGCCCTTTGATCTCACAGCAGCAAAAGCAGAACTTTGATGACTTGTGACATGCATTGAAGATGATAAAAAGCAAAAAATTGTCCAAGAACTAGAAGAAGATACGCTCCCCATACACCTACGAACAACAGCAATGGAACTGGCAATAATGGCACAACAGTACATGGAGAAGAAGGACACAAGGCACTCAAAGAATTTTTGGACAAACAACTGGCAAAAGGCTACATACATCCTTCCAAGTTGCAGTGTGCATCACTCTTCTTTTTCATTAAAAAGAAGGACGGAAAACTACGCCCAGTACAGGACTACCAAGAACTTAACAAATGGACTATATGGAACCAATACCCTCTCCCACTCATACCAGAACTTATCACAGAACTCAGTGGGGCATGGATATTCTCCAAATTTGACGTCCGCTGGGGGCAGAGATGTCAACGAGTATGAGTACTCGTCAGATATGCCTGACCAGCCACTTGTACTTGACTTGTACTCATCATATTCTTAGGCACTCAGGACTCAAGATAATACAGATAAAGAATAACTACAAATGGCATTAACTACTGCTACTACAAGTATGCCCACTGTAGTATTGCTGCCCCCCACTGCCAGTGCTATCGCGTAATGGCATCATGTCACGATCCAACGATCATGCCATTGATTGTCTCAGATCTTGATTCCTTGGTCTTGGATTAGTCGCGATTACGGTTTTATTTTGGTTTCTCTCATTGCCAGCTCAAGTATATATAATTAGTTCTCCCACTTACGCGTCTCTCGAAAAGCCACATAAAAATAGAATCCTGTAAGATACTTAAGGAGTTTGTAGAGTACCTTGTCTACTCTGTTCTGGTCTTGTTCCTTGTCTCGGAATATAGTCTCTTTCCACTTTCGCTTGCGTTCATCTCTCTCTCTCTACAGAAGTTCTACTCGACTATACGAGTGGCACTCCTCTTGGTGGCTCAAGAGACGATGCTCCTCTTGGCAGTTCAAGACTCAAGACTCATAGTTATGACATGGTGGTGCCAGCCCATCCTCTGATCATAAAACATCATCACCACATCCATGGTTGCATGTTGTGTCACGTTGTGTCGCATCATGGTGGCTGTAGTTGTAGTTGTTGTGATCGTGATTGTAGTTGTGGTGGTCATAGTGATGGGAAAGTTCAGTTCTGAACTTCGGTTCGAACCCGAATCTAGCCGAACTGAACCATGGTTCAGGTTCGGGGTTCAGCTGTTTGACCCGAACCGGACCGACGGTTCCGTTCGGGGTTCGGCGAAATCCTGAAATTAGTGAACACATTTGAACGTGTTTGAACTTGAACTGTTTGACATTATGGGTGTACAGATATCCACTTTGGTCACATTAAACAGCTCTCTGGGTGTCTTTGGGTGTCTGAGAAAACCGAAGATCATCTCAACAACTTGAGGCACACATTTTCACATAAAATGAGAAAACAAAATCATTTTTTATTCCTTTGCAGGTACAGACATCTCAAAGTAATATAACTGCACAATATCGTCGTCGCCATCAACACTTCGTCACTGTTGCTGTGGTCGCCACGGTTGTTAGCAATGACTTAGCGTCTTCGTTGCCGTCCCCTTGATCGCCGTCGTCTTGCGCCTCGTTGCCGTCGTGTCGTGGTCATGGTGGTTGCGCTTGTGGTCGCATAGTCGTTATCGTGGTCATCATCGAGAATAAAATGCGGGTTCGGACCTACTAGCTACTAGTACAGTCGCAGCGCCCGCCATCGTCGCACTACCGCCGTTGTCACAGTGGCAGTCGTTATTGTGTTTTCGTCGTTGCTGTCGTCGCACTGCTGTCCTTGCCATCAACCTCACCTAGCCACCATCGTAGTCGACACCATCCCATCATGGTGCTTCACCACCGCCTTGTCTCACCTCCGAGTCGACTCGCCTCCCCATAATCGTCACTGCTGCCGTCGTAGTTGTAGTCGGCGGCCTACTGTTGCCACTGCTACTGCCGTTATTGTGCATTGCGTTGTCGTTGTAGTTAGCAGGCCCGGAGCACATGCCAGTGGCTGGCACTGGCTGCTGGTGCATTGGTGGAGGGTGGCTGTCGTCGTCGCCGTCAGGGTATACGCCAAGGCATATGTGATTAGCAGGGTGACCACAGCCATCGCCGCTACTGGCATCGTTGGGGCATAAGCCTCGCAACGGAGCTCTGGCATACAGAGAGTGTTGAAAGCCACACTGCCCGGTGTTTGCCGACGTTATGGGCTTGTCATGCGTCACTTGTCAGCGCTGTCAGCTCTTACTGTTTCTCATGTTGCCGCAGCCGACGCAACCAAATCCTTGCATGTGAGTACATGTACTGATATCCTGCTGACATCAATCTGCAGCCATCCTGGACCTCAAACCCATGCACCAGCGCAACCCCGGGCCTTCAAGCTCCCATTACCGCCTCTGCCTTGCCCGTGCGAGCCTGTGGCCGTCACCTCCACCCCTCGCCACACGCAGGTCCACCTTCACCCCCACCCTGTCACAGCCTGCAAGAGCTGCCACGATGCAGCATGCAAGGTCCACTATGACACCAGCCCACCGTGTGCGAGTCCCCACCTAGGACACTGCTGACAGTACACCTCGACGGATCAAAACATAAGTTTCAGTTCGTTCAAGCCTGCAATAGGGGCTTTCAAAGTTGCCCTTATTTGTCTCATTACCTAACCATTACGATACCATTTTGCAAACCATTAAGTTGGAAATGATCTCAAAAAAGGGACAAATAATTTGATTTTTTAAGGATGGGAGGGGGCTCCTACTGTACATAACGCAATTATTTCTATTTCATTAAGGGGGGCTGCTAAAGAAACTGAGTTTCATTTTATTTTATGTAAGACAGCAAATATGACTACATTTTATGAACTCCGAATCGGAACTAGTAATCTGGTCTAGTAGAGATCGAAAAAGATTTACCCCGCCAAAACGTTGCCAGGGGCTCCGAGGCACAAAAATAATTCATTATAGTTTCATTATTGGCTTTTTTCGGGGGGGGGGGGTTTCAAAGTTGGACATTATTGGTCCATTTTTATTTTATTAATTTTCACATTAACATCATATTTACACCAAAATTGGGCTTAATGGACGTTATAATGGGTCCAATAAGGGACCAAAATAAGTTAACTTTGAAAGACCCTAATGTCCTGACACCAGTTGCAGACCCACACAGCTACCCTGCGCACCACGCCACCACCACCTGCCAGGGGGGCTATGCAAATAGCGGCGGCGGCGGCAGCGATGACACAGCCATGGATGACAACGACAATGATGGAGATGGAGATGCACAATGACGGTGAGGTGGCAGTGGGGGCGGCGGTAATAACAACAGCAGGCACCCATTAACCAAGTCTTGAACCAAGTCCCAACCCTTCCCCAGGCCACATGTCTTTTGACGGGGATGTCAATGATGACGAGGATGCCATAGAGTAGTTTCATATATTCATCAGTAGTAGTTGTACCTAGAATTAGACAAAATGGATTGCTTTTCTCAACAAGACCCCAAAAGCATTAAACAACATCTTTTGTGGTACACTTCCCTAGTTACTCTGCGCTTTTGGTGTGATTATGTAAGCAATGTACTCATTTTTCCTCCTTTAGGTTCGGTTCAGGGTTCAGACCCTCGCTGAACTGAACTGAACCTATGTGAACCTGAACCCTTGGTTCAGTTCAAGGGTTCGGCCAAACACCCCAATCTGAACCCTTGGTTCAGTTCGGGGTTCGGCAAAAAGGCCCAAAGAACTGAACTGAACTGAACTTTCCCATCACTAGGTGGTCATGATCATTGTCATGATTGTGGTTGTGGTCATGGCGGTTGTGGTTGTCAACTTGTTGTGGTTGTGGTTGTCCTAGCCTTGCCTGTGCCGTCACCTTTGTGTTGTCACCTTGCTAGGTGTTGTGGTTGACCCGGATATGCCCATTCCCAATGGAGCCTGGTGGGGGTTTGTTGTTGTCATGTGGCTGGCTACATGCTGGTGGGGGTTTGCTGCCACAGCTGTCATTGTCATCCAGTCCAACACAACAACAGGCAACCATGACAACCATTGACAACCATTAGCAACTTATGAAGGCAGGCGACTCAGATTCGGATCGTGATGGATTTCATAGTACATGTACAATACAAGTAGCTAGTGCTAGGCTGCATGTAATTACAGTAGCAACTTCTGCAAAAAAAACAGACTTGACTCAGACGATGTTTGCTGGCCATAAATATGTCAATGTTTGTCTGCGAGTACATGAGTACTTGTGCTCAAAAATATGCATACTCGTAGGCGTGAGTACTTGTCACGTGACTAGTCAAACTCGTGAGTCACTTGTTTGACTGTAACTTGTTGACATCACTGGCTGGGGGTACAACAACATACAGGTAAAGGCAGGAGATGAACATAAAGCAGCCTTCAAAACAAGACATGGGCTATACGAACCACTGGTCATGTATTTCAGGCTCACCAACTCGCCGGCCACCTTCCAAGACATGATGGACTTCATCTTCAAGTCCCTCATCGAGTACCATGAAAAGAAAGGGACAGTCATTTGGGTCTATATGGACGACATCAGCATCGCAATGGCATCAACAGAACGAGCTCATATGGACGCAGTACATGACGTCCTTGACTTACTGGAACAGCACGACCTATACCTCAAACCAGAAAAGTGCACCTTCCACTCCCCCTCCCTTGATTACCTGGGGGTAATCATTGAAAAGGGGGTGATTCACATGAACCCTGTCAAAATTTCAGGTATAACTGACTGGCCCACACCAAAAACTGTCAAACAGGCGCAATCATTCCTAGGCTTCTGCAACTTCTACCACCTGCAAAGATACCAACTGGTCATGGGGAACAGAACAGCAACAAGCATTTGACAAACTTAAGGCACTAGTCACCATGGAACCCATCCTCAAACACCCAGAACTGGACAAACCCTTCGAACTAGAAGTTGACGGATTGGGATACACCGTAGGAGCAGTACTACTCCAGAAAGGGCAGGACAACAAACGACACCCTGTTGCTTTCTATTCCAACACCCTCAACGCCATGGAATGCAACTACAACATTTATGACTTGGAGCTCCTAGCAATAGTCAAAGCGCTGTGAAATTGGAGGCAATACCTAGCCAGATCCCTGCACAAGATCAAAGTATTCTTGGATCACATGAACATCCAATATTGGAGGTCACTGCAGAAGATCAGTAGACAGTTTGCCAGGGAAGTACTCAAACTCATGGAATACAATATCAAAATTCATCACATCAAAGGTGTGGCAAACGGCAGAGCAGATGCCTTGTCCAGAAGGCCAGACTACAATCAAGGAGAACATGACAATGAACAAGTCACTGTACTACCTGACCATGTATTCATCCGGGCAGGGGAAGTCGATACAATGGACAACCCCACGCGCACCCAACCAACAATCACCATTGCAGAAATAAAGCCGACCAATCCGGTCTATGCCCAGGACACAGAAGCCATGATGAAGTGGGTAGATCCGCACAAACTGAAGCTACTAGAAGGCACTTGGTACAAAGAAGGACACCACGTAGTCATAGTGTTCGGAAATTCAGTACATAAAACCGAAAAAAACTGGGACTGTATCAGACAAAACCGACCAAAACTGGAACTGCCGGTTCTGGTTTTGTGAAATTGTCCTTGACCCCAGTTCCCGGTTTTGGACATTCTGGGCATCTAACAAAACTGCATAAAACCGGTTCAGACAGGTCTGTACCAGTTTTGCATCCGAGTCATACCCATTACAGTAAAAGTTTTATACATCTACATCTACTTGAATACATTGTCCTATCTGTAATCTACAAGCCTGCTCGTCATTGCCCCCCGCCGTCTGTCACGTCGTTACCGTCGTCACTGCTGTTGTTGTTGGTGCCATCATCTCCACTGTTGTTGTCGGTGCCATCGTCGCCGCTGTTGTTGTCTGTGCTGTCATCATGGCCTGTGGGTGCCGCCGCCATTGCGTCTGGGACTTGCGTTGCGATGATACTGGTGGTTGGTCGTTTGGCTGGGAAGGGCTGTTGTCTGCGTAAGTGGCAGGCGGGGTTTGCCATTGATGCTTGAGTGTATGTTCCCGATTCATTCCCAGGCCGGGTGATGCCGGTTTGTTCTCTTCGCCTTGCTTAGTCAGTTTATTGATTGTGCTTCAAGTCCCCCGATGCGCAGCCCCGAGCTGCACGCGCTATCAACCCCCACCGCCGCCCTGCCATTGACAACAGCAAGACGGTGTCAACAACAACAATGAAGACGACAATGATGAAGACAACGACAATAGCGACAACAACAACAACAACAACAACAACAAGGCAACACAATGGATTGGACAGCCACCAACCGCCACCGCCACCGCCTTGCCATCGACAATGGCAAGACAATGTCAACAACAGCAACAACCCCGATGACGACGACGACACTGACAACAACAACAAGATGACGACAATGGGACACGAAAACGACTGGACACGACGACTCCGACGTGACGGCTTGGACACAACAGCTCGGACACAACAGCGAGCCCTGCAACGGGCATTCTGACCAGTAGTATTGTAGTAGTAGCTAGTTGTAATACCTCATGTACAAGTGTAGTAGTGTATAAGGTCAAAATAAAAGTTGTGGTGTACCTTGGGAAGTACCGGTATAGTACCGGTTTCTACTGGTTGAGATCAGTCCTGATTGCAACCAGTACTGACTGATTTCAGACTGACCCAGTACCACATAAAACCGGTACAATGCAGTTCCAGTTCCAGTTCTGAGATACTTCAGTGAAAATGGAACCAGTTCCAGTTCCAGTTTTCCTCATTTAAGGAGGAAAACTGGGACTGTACTGAACTTTAAAACACTATGTAGTCATGGGAGATCACCACGAGTGCAGGAACATCATACAAACTCACCATGATCTGCCCGTCCATGGCCATCCTGGAATCAGCCGAACAACCAAAATGGTAGAATGGTACTACTGGTGGCCCAGCCTGCAACAAGAGGTTGCAGATTATGTCAAAGGATGCGCAGACTGCCAACGGATCAAGGTTAACAATCAGCTGATGTGTGCCCCACTACAGCCCATCTTTCCCAAACCAGAAGTGACCCCATTCGAGACCATTGTGCTGGACTTCATCACCAAACTCCCAGAAGCAGATGGCTGCAACTCGATACTAACAGTAACAGACCATGACTGTTCAAAAGAGGCGATATTCATCCCATGCCTGGAGGAGATAAGCGCAGAAGGAACTGCAGCCCTGTACGTGAAACATTTCTTTACCCATTTTGGACTACCAGCATGCATCATCAGCGATTGAGATCTGCGATTCGCATCCAAGTTCACCCAAGAGCTATGCCGAATCCTCGGCATAGAGCAGAACATCTCCATGGCATACCATCCCAGAATGGACTGACAATCCAAGTGCACCAATCAGTGGCTCGAACAATATCTACAATTCTGGCTCAACGAACGACAAGACAACTGGACACACTATCTGCCTATGGCAGAATTCGTGCATAACAACTGGCTGAATGAGTTGACAAGGGAGTCCCCCTTTAACATCCTCATGGGATACAACCTGCGTGCTGATTGGATCGACTGACCATACCCTATCCCACAGGTGGCACTACACGTCCAACAGTTTCAAGAGGCTAGAACACACACCCAGGAACTGATGATCAAAGCACAGCAGGGGTGGATCAAACACAAAGGTACACCCAAGTACCAAGTCAGAGACCCTCATGTGGCTAGAAGGACACCACCTACGCACCAACCAACCAACCACGAAGCTTGCGCCCAGAAGGCATGGACCGTTTAAGGTCACTCAGGTGATGTCCACAGTCAACTATTGCCTAGAACTTTCCATGCAGTGGAGCACCCATCCAGTGTTCCATACAGACCTTCTGACCCCCTATTGCAAAACTCCCACACACGGCCCCAACTATCAGCACCCACCACAAGATCTAGTGGGTGGTGAAGAAGAATATGAGGTTGAGAAGATTCTAGACTCTTGGCAGTTCGGCAGAAGCAAGAAATTGCGGTACCTAGTCAAGTGGCATGGATACCCTGACTCCGACAATCAGTGGGTCTTGAAGGATGACGTATTCACAGATAATGCAATTCAGGAATTCAAATGTTCAAACCCCGCAAGAGAGACACATATAAGAGCAGGACTTTCCAAAGAGACATCCCCATCTCCCACTCTCATACTCCCATCCTCTCATACACCCCCACCTACATATGCCTGTGGTCGAAGTCCACTATGTCCTCGACAACCTACTCCCCACCACGATCCAGCCTACCATCATTGTTCAAGATGTGTCGCCATCACCCCTGTCACTTCCCCAGCCCATTCACCTAGGAACCAGTCATCCATCTTCCCCTGTTCCATCCCTCCTTCCTTCGCCAACTCTTACAGCCGTACACTCGCGAAGCCCTTCTCCTGTGAGCTACATACCAACATGACCTCAGTCCCATTTCAGAGAGGCTCAGATTCAAGAAGACCAGGACTACGACTGGTATCTTTCCCAAGAGCACTGCTCCCTCAACAAGCATCTCACCTATTCCCACCACCTCACAATGATGAGCAAAGAAACCCCACCACTATGCTCCACAGATGGGGAACTGCTCTGTATGCCGCAGGCTACTCAATCCCCAATATGCTGGTATTGTGCAGAGGAACACAGTCTAGTTTCCCAACAATGGGTGGAAACACCGCTGCCAACAGGGGAGTTCATTACATCCCCTTTCAGATACGTGACGCTCAAGGGCACCTGCACCCAGCTCAGTATACGCAGCTCATCTTTATGGCAGACCCCTTTGTCCTCACCTACCGATGGGGCAGCAACCAGCAGTACAGGAAGTTGGTGCACACCGAGCCCAACTACGACTACCCCTCCCCTGACTACAGCAATGACAACCTGGTCTTCCTCGACCAGGACAGCAACCTCGAGGCTCAGTCAACCGAGCCTTGTTAGGCATGAAGGACTACACCCTCATGGCTGAAGTGCATCATTACCAATGCCTCCAAGCAGGGTACATCGCCAAGGAACTGGAGCTGAGGAAAAAGGTAGAGGAGCTGGACAAGGTCAGGCTCATGTGCATCCAGAGGGCCAATGCGATCCTTTGCATTGAAAATGAGAGGGACTCCTACTGACCAGGAGTGGAGGAGGGCAAGAGAGTCGCCAATGTCAGGGAGGAGATGCAGACCAGTCAGCCTGGGGGCTCAACCATGAAAAGGGGGTGATGTTATGGTTTGGCCAATGGAGCACCTCAGCCCAGGAAGTGGACACTGACGTACAAGGGTATGACACCATGTCAGCAGTATATCATCATGGACTTAGTTGATCAGTCAGCCAGGTAAGCTCCGGTGCATGTGATTGTGTACAATACAGCTTGGATCATGACTCACTACTAGGATAGCTGTACTAGGGTTTGCTCTACTTACGCTATTGGTCAGTAGTACTTGGAGCGGTGCTTAAAAGCCTGGGAATATCTGTATAAGTAGTTCAGCATGAAGACCAAGAATGGCATCTTGGTCTTCTTCAAATACCACTCTTCTCATCTACACTAAGGGGACCTTCCCTTAAAGTGAGTCCATCTGGCATATCCCCTTAGACCAGGGATCCCTGTGACTTATCCTGAGTTCCTTCATGGACAGTGGACTATCCCTTGGATGCTTCATACCACTGAGTGTTCCTCTATCACAACGAGCAAGTTGCCAGCCCTTACTAGTGCTTTGAGGTCCAGTCTGGTCCAGTTTTTTAACACATTTTCAAAAGACTGTGACCTTAACTGGTCTAAATGTTGATGGTAAACTCAATTTCTTAGACCGGACCGATCCAGACCGGTTAGTGCCGGTCCAAAACCGGTTAGCGTCAGTCCAAAACCGGTCACCTTATAGACCAGTCACTAACTGGTTATGACCAGTTTTACTCCGGTATTTGACCGGTCATTCATGCACATGTGGCCCAGGTAACCCTACCCGTGCACTCAAAACTCAACTCATACTTTATTACTTATGTTTGGTATAGTTACAGTAATGTTACAGGATGTACTACAGTGTAAGCTAAGTCAGTAGCGTCGTGGGCGAGGTGTCAATGGGCCATGGCGCCGTGTTGTTACGCCGTGTCGGTGTCGTCGGTGTCGATGGGCCACGGCGCCGCATCGGTCTCGAAGTGCCACAGCACCGTGTTGTTACGATGTGTCAGTGTTGTCGGTGTCGAAGGGCCACGACACCATGTTGTTACGGCGCGTCAGTGTCGATGGGCCACGGCGCCGCGTGGGTGTCGAAGGGCCATGGCGCCGTGTTGTTACGCCGCGTGGGTGTCGTCGGTGTCGATGGGCCACGACGCCGTGTCGTTGGGGCGCGTCGGTGTCGATGGGCCACGGCGCCGCATGGGTGTCGAAGGGCCACGACACCACGTGGGTGTCGAAGGGTCACGGTGCCGTGTCGTTACGCCACGACACCACATCGGTGTCGATGGGCCACAGCGCCGCGTGGGTGTCGAACTGCCAAGGTGCCGCGCGCAGCGAGGTGGAACCTAAGACAGTTATTTAAAACCTAGAAATGACAATCAAATTAGTTGTTTAAAAGAATAAGGAATAAAATCACTTAGCTTCTTTGAGGGTCCTTGGGCAAAAGCAACGCGAAGTGCTGAGTGTCGCGTGTGTGTGTTGACACGTCAACAACTCGTCCGGTCCAGCAACCTGCGTCCCGGTGAAACCCGCCGTGGCACATATTACCAAGCGTCAACATGGCCAAAAATGGGCATCAAACATCCATTTGGTGGTTGCAGGCCAAAATGAACTGAAGTCCAGTCTTTAACTGGTTTAGACCAGTTTTTTCCAGTCATAAGACTGATTGAGAAGGAGAAAGACTGTGACTGATGACTTCTGAAAATTGAAAAACTGTGACTGCAGTCCAGTCATCATCAGTTAAAGTCCAGTCAGGTCTTCAGTTTTTTTCCAGTCTATAGGACTGGACCTCAAAGCACTAGCCCTTACATCTCTTTCCATGTCGTTGACCACGACTCCTAGGACAATCTCCGAGTCACCACTCAAGCACCTATCTGGCTAACACAAGGAGAAGACTTGCATGGCTATAAGTCAGGACCAGAGGAACATCTATTCCCTCACCCTGCGCACTTCCATACTACTCCAGCTAACAGGAACTACTACACAAACTGGATTGTCACACCCTGAGAAGCCTAAGTCAGGCAAACGTCTGTGGTAGACATTACAGTCAGGTGGCCTTATATTATCTTAATTCATTCCATGCCATTGTGGAGATCAAGGAAATGGAACGCCTCCAGTTCCCAGCCAAGTTCAAGAGGTGGTGGAGACAACAAGGCTCCCCTGGTCAAACTAATGGTGGAGATGTGGGACCCTTTTGGGGGAGATAACAACTTCACATTCTTTCACAACAAGAAGGTAGGGAGAAATTGGCTTTCGTTGGTATGTGAGGTCATGAAGCAGTGGGATGGATTTGATGACTGGGACTGGGGCTATTTCTCCAATGTGTGGTGTGTGGGAATCAAAACACTACCTGAACAGAATTTTTACAGGCTCACAATACAGCTTCTTTCATTCTTCATTCATTCATTTGTCTCTCACCTGGGGTATTATCCATCCTCCATTATTGATCCCCCCATTCTCGCTACTGTCTCTTGCATCAAACACTGTTGGAAGTTTGGTGTTGGGCACCTCAATTACATCATGTGATATATTGTGTCAAGATTGGATCTGGGACTAGTAGTGACAAACTACGAATACAGTACATACAAGTGCACCATTATATTGCCAAGTGACAAAGCTGAATCATCTGAGTAAAAAGAGTGTAAACAATTTAGAGTGGTATATTCTGAACATGAGGATACAGCAGTGTGATGAGAAATAAAGAGGACACACTGAATTATAGCCGTTGATGTCAACAATGAGACCACTGGCTACCTGTCTGCAGCTTGGTAAAAGACACCAAGAAGGTCACTCCAAAAATCATTCAAAAGAGCATAAAAATTATGTGTAAATACGAGTACAGGGAGGTCACTAGCTGAATATGCCGTCCCAACCATTCCTATTGTTGTCTCAGTTGCTGTCCCCACCATTGCCATTATCTTCACTACAATTACCTTTGTAATCATCATTAGTTGCAGTCATTCCTGCTGTCATCTTTGTTGGTGTTGTCATTGTGGTTGCATGTCCCTTTGCCATCATCATAGCTGTTGGCATCACAGTGCTGGAGTTGCGGTGATGTGGTCAGGGTGGCAGTGGCTGGGGCAGTTACCACAATGACCAGGTGTGGCAGTGGAGAAGCATGGTTGGGCACAATGGGGCTGGTGAGTTGTTGCATGGGTAACAGGGTTGACATGGTGGCATGCCATGAGTGATGTGGTGTCTGGAGAGTGGGGGTGGCTTACATATGTGCAAGGGACAGTGGCAGTGTTGTGGCTGCCATTGTCCTACCCTTGATATGAGACAGTGAAGGGAAAAAATGGATTAGCTATGGTGCGCGTCGCGTAGTCACCACCAAATTTGTGCAGATTAGATAAGCTTGTACACACATTAGAAAAAAACAAAAGTGTCTTGACAAAATGAAGGGCTTAGTGAGCAGATTGATTTGTCAAGAGGAGATTTCTCTATGATAAGATTTGGTGATATTGCCTTACCCAAATTGGCCGACTCCATATATAGACAAAGGCGCTTATTACATATACAGATGACTCATCAAATCTACATGGAAGAGGAATGTGGTGTCATGTCCATTTCTCGCACGAGGGTCTCCGGAATGCGTCTGTGAGACCTGTATCGCTGAGAACTGTATGCTTTTACCTTGAGTTGTGCAGAGCGTGCATCAAGCCCTTCAGCATAGGCATCTATAAATCTCCAAGCCCGATGTTCCCACTTCCTGATGAGTTCAACAGGTACTGATGCCAGTGCCTTGGGCATGTTGAGCTTCAATGTTCCAAATGTATAGTCGCAGTGTTCTCACAGATAATGTTTGACTGTGCCCCAAAAATATTCGATGAAGTTAATTTCACAATGGTATTTTGGCAGGAATATGCAGATGTGTCCCGCAGCCTCGATCATCTCCTGGACAAGGGACTTCTGGGCTTGGAAATCGGGTTGGAGATCCAATATTTGCTTGGTGCAGCAGTCGGTCCGGTCTTCATCGCATCCCCCTTTGCCACATCGCAGGTTCAACCCAGCCTTCCAGAGGCCGCGTTCTTGCAAAAATAATTTCGTACCCTTGGCCATGTTTGGGTATTCAGGGTGTGATGTTGGGAATACCATTGTCTGAGTAACTTTTTGTCCACCATGGAGAAACCAGCCATCACGCATTTTTTGGTTGTTTCCCACCTGGATTGAGATTCACATGTGAGGTGAGAAGTGCAGTGCTCGCATAAGTGGAGTGTCCCTGTGAGTTGTTGACGAGCACAACAGCAATGAAGCTGGGACTGTGGAGCCGTTCCAATGTCGGGAAAAATTTGTCCTTGAGCTGTTTGAAATAATTTTGTTGGGCTTATTTCCAAGAGAAATGAAATCTAACCTGTTTGAGAAATAATGCTCTGTTCCAGAACCCCTCGTGGTTCTTTCCATACTCGAGGGTTTCGCTCACATCGGCGAGCCACCCGTGCATCGAGCAAATAAAGTCGCTTTGGTGAATGCCCCGCCCTTGGCCTTTTTTTCTGATTGGCTGTTCACCATCTTTAATCCAGCTTGCCTTTTTCCCATTGTGTGCTTGAGCAGTTGACTCATCATGGGCCACGAGCACATAGCGGGGACCGTCCGATGGGGCCAGATCACGGGCTTGTCGCGTTACATTGCCAATTTCATACCAGACTATCCGAGGCCGAAGAGCAAGGATCTTGGGTATGAAGTGATTTTGCCGATCGTTCAGAACATCTGCGTGTTTGTGTCCGTCATAAAAAATTGCTTTTTTGTGGATTGTGAATGCAAATCCGTCCTCAATCATCATGCGACAGATCGTTGTGAGGGAAATCCCATTGCTCCAGAGATACAGCCTTGGGAGGATGACTGTTTCAAAGTGATCCTTCAGTCCCTGAGGGATTTCCTCACCAAGGATCCTCTGCGCGTACGTTTCTGCCTCAGCAAATGGTAACTGTTGCCGCAACAACATCTGCAACTTGGTTGGGTCAATCGCCCACTTATTCGAGCGCATGTACAATTGCAACTCCGCTCGGATGATTGGGTCGGAAACGAGTGAATACGTCTTCGTGTGAGTTCCTCGCTTTGAGTGAGGGAGCTCTCTTTGCTTCACCCAGGCATCCATCCACCGGCGAACTTGTCGTCCTCCCCACTCTTTTGCCATCATCGCACCGACTGCCATGCCATGGGAGGCTTCAATTGCCCCCATCTTCTGGCTGACCATTGCATGCAAACATTCTTGGATCACCTGTAGCCCGCTTTCCCCACCTTCAAAACTGTGCTTCTTTGAACTGACCACCCTTTTGATGTCTTTCAAAGCATCTATGTGTGCTTCAAGAGCGCGTCTTCTCGCATGTTCTCGTTGCTCTCTGAAAGGTACGTCGAGTCTGTGCCGCTTAAGAGCTGGGTGCTCTGTCACAGGTGGTTTGTGCATGGGACTGGTCAGCATGGGGGTTTCCTGGATAACTGCCAATGGTGCATGGTGTTCGTCATACCAATCATCAAGGTTGTCTTCAAGCACAAATGTGTCGACCTCCAGGTCAGATAAGTACCCATCAAATATCTTGTCACTTGTGTCTGACGACATCGGTACGGGTGAAGGGGCAGGCGAAGGGATCCCTTGAGGCGCAAGAGCAGTCGCACCGTTGATGGTGTGGGTATGGGCAGGGGCAGGAGAACGTCCCGAGACATGCACAGTGATGCAATCGATGGAATCCACAACATCCGGGGTGCAGGCGGGATTGGGGGTGTGGTCGAGATCGCAGGACTGGACACAAGTGGGATCGGGAGCCTGCAAGGGGCTGGGGGTGTGCTCAGGGATATTGGGTGTGGTGTCAGGCATGAGCGCTGGTATGAGCGCAGGGCCATGAGTGGAGATACCTCGAACAGATGTACATTTCTCCTTAACAAAATGACTTCAGAACATCGCCGCGGACGCACTAGAAAGCATATAAGTGAATGTATTCATGTGGTATACACGCAGCCATGCCTTTTGCGCATTTTATTGTCGCTCTCGGCCTTTGCATCAAGACAGCGCTTCTCCCATCTCCAAGTGCGCTCTGAGTTCCCAGTGTAATGCCCTCGGATGTGGGATTTTGCACTCTTCCAATTGTCCCCAGAATGTGTGATTTTGTCAAATAATGTCATTTTGTGTACCGTTTCAGCCTCGTGCTCCATCTCGTGCTCAAGGCTTTGTGTGAGCTCAGGACCAGCCAGTTCTTTGATTGTGTTGGTCCCATCAGTTAATCCAGAACTTTCCTCATTCTCGTTCTCAGAAGAACTTATGAGGGTGATCTCTGGATGTGTGTTGATCTGTCACTGTCGCTGCCATCCAGCACATGCATGGGCAGCAGCATTCAGTAAGGCCTTTGAGGGTGGCATTTGCTGAGGGGATCTTTCATTGAAAATATATTTATTGTTTCTGGCATCAAGGATGACTTGGTATGTTTAGAAATCACACCAGCGTGCTTTACTGGGGACAAAGTCATAATATGGAGGCGTTGGAGGGCGCTGACAAATTTGGTGTGCATGCAGCATCACCTTACCATCCTCAGCAGTCGGATTCCCACCAGATGTCCATGTAAGCTTGTAAACGCACCCAGAACTCTATTACAATATAACAGGATCAATTACAGATCCTGATTTCACTATGACTCGGATTTTGATTTCTCATACGAATTGGCTGGTCACATGCACAATGACATAAGCTGCACAAAATTGGTGGTGACTACGCGACACGCACCATAAATGTTTTGCAAGTGGGTAGAGTGGCAGTGAACAAGCTTGGGTGCATGTGAAGTGGTTGGTGAGGTGTTGGCGGGTGCAGACGGTCGCCTGTGGATGAGAGCAGGGATGGAGATAATATGGATGAATGGAAAAAAACTTACTGTTTTGTGGGATGGTACTAGGCATGGTGAGTGGAGACAACAACAGGGAGGCAGCTATGAGTGAGGCTGGGGGAGAAGGCAAGGGCAGGATGGCACACACAGGTTCTAAAATGGCAGCTGCAGATTCAAGCAACTATGGACTTATGGTGATGTGACGATGGCGATGACTGGGGGAGTAAATTTTCAAAATCATTCATAGTTAATTCCATACTGTAGTGTCAAAGGACATCTTGCTGGTGGATGTGGCCTTCTGTGAGGTGCTATGGACAGTTACAGTTGTAGTCTCAGATTCAGCTGTTGATAGTGCCCATTGAGGGATGTGTGCACAAGGGCCATACAACTACAGTATCTCTATCTGAGATAATATGTCCTTATATGCTTACATCCCCACTCCCTTCATCTTGTCTCCCTTCTCCCCTGACCAAATCCATGCATGTATCAATTGTTTTGTATATGTTCTGGTTTTACCTTGCTCCCATGGTCTGGGAAAGCCGTCTTGTTCCATCTTGCTCCATTCTTGCACTTTGTCTTAGTCTCAGACTTGGGCTATTTCCTTCTAACCCCTCCTCCACTTTAACCACCCTCTGCCCACATTTACTCATGTACATGGTTTTCAAGCATGTTCACCATTCTCACTACTTTTTGAAGCAGCAGTGTCAGGTTATTTGACTTTCATCATAGAGTGATGAGGTGGCTACCAACTTGGCAGTTGTACTAGCTTTGTGTATTGGCAGCATGGGGGTTTTGTCTTGTCAGCAGCTAAACATCAATGATGTAATCACTGGTTCCCATTTTCTCTACACTCCATACTCTTGACAAAGATACTTGACAAAGATACCATGAGCCCTATAAATGAGCCCAGTTTGTAAATGTGCCATAGAATGACCACAATCCCCCACAGACATGGCCTCTGATTTTCACAGCCCTCATCCATTTCCCAGATGAAAGGAGGCTTAATACAAGCAGTACCTGCTCTCCCACATCCCTGACTTTTGCTACTGTGGGTGTGCCACCTTTTAGAAGCATGATAAACAATTGGTGCTTCAGGTTCAGCAGCTCATATCGTCTGGGCCTCCTTTTGATTGAATAAACAAGTGGAGGATGGAACAGCCCAGGTGTTTTGCCTCTGTTGAATATTTGAGAAATGTTGTAGGCTTTTCAAGGATTATTGATTGTGGAAAGGCCCTGATAATCATTGTCTCTATGGCACAATGAAGCTGTTGGCAATATAACTTGTAATTACTTGCAGGAAGATAAAATGGTCCTTCTCTAAAACTGAATAAGTCTCTACAGGTGAACAAAGCTGTTATTAAACAGATTTATCATATTCAAAGAGGAGCCAAAACGAAGAATGTTTCCCAGCAATCCAATGTATCACATCCAAGAAATATCAGAGGTTGAGCTTGTTTGACTTTAAAAGGTCTTGCTCTACATATTTGAGGACATCATCCTTAGTCTTTCAGACTCTATCTCTGCTAGAAAGCACCACAAGGTCATATGGCTTCACAATGGTGTCCTCCTTTGACCATCCCATAACTTTTGAAATTCAGTGAAGTTCTTCATCCCATCCCAAGTCTGCAACCCAAGACTCTTCAGGACTAGCAGTGGGAGTTGTATCAGAAATGAGAAAGACTGAAGGGTATAGTTTGTGTTCCCAGGGCACAACAAATATAATAGATGATTCTCTCCTTGTTATTTTGCCAATATTGACACTTGGTGTAAATTGGGGCTTCATACACAAAGTGGATGTGTACTGATCTCCAGGAGAGAATGGGTCCTCATATGCCTTATATGCTTCACATTGTTCACCCCTTTTCCTTTAGTTAATTGCAGTTCATTGTCCACAACCCTGCACTGGGCATTTGTATAGCTGGGTTACTGAAATGGATGGGAGCATCTGTGGCAATTGATCTAGAATGTTCTGCTTCAGACTTGTCATAGATTGCAAGACAATGTGGGGATGGCATATTTTGATATGCCTCAGGAGGCCTGCCAAAATGTTGAACCTCTTCACATGTGGCCAGGCACCTTGGTGTCACCTGGATATGTGGGCCAAATGTACTTGCCTGCAAGAAGGCATTTGGTGCATCTTGCAGTATAGGCATTGCAGGGTATCAATCCACTGGAGCATAAAGAACTCCAAGACTGGGCAAGGAGGGGATGTAGGCAAGAGACATTTTAACAACACCTTAGAAACTTCATAAAGTTTCTTGCTACAAAGTGGTGGTCTATAGTAGAATTTCAGGATCACAGTATATGACTTCATCTTAAAAACCAACTCACTTATGCTGTGAGCACTCAGGTGTGCAGTGTAAAGACAGTTTGTTCATGAAAGCTGAGGCAGCACAGGCCAGCACCAGTCTCTACAGATACCAAGAAGTGAGTAGGATACTTTTTAGTATTTAGTATTCACCCTGCTTGTCCATTGCTTGTAGATAAATGGCTGGGTGATGATTAAATGAACAATGTAACATTTGAGGAGAACAAGCAGCCCAGGTTCTACCTTGTGGGCACCTTAGAAGATGTAGGAAATATCATGGGTAACCCTCAGTTGTTTTGAGGCTACTGAACCTGAACTCATTATATAATTTAATTTGTTAATGGTGAAAATAGTTTGAGCTTCCACTTTGAAGGAGTGATGCTTTTTACTGGTCATTGCCATTTGAGACTTGTGTTTTGTTGACCAGTGATGCCTCATAGAAGACTCTTTCAGGCAAATACAGTTGCACTCTACACATGAAGAGGCATCCTTTGCAACCTTGATCCCTTCAATAGGAGCCTGAGGGTGATGAAGTGGGAACATTGGTGTCTGGGCAGACAAAAGGTGTTGAGGATGGTGTTCAAATCTTCATTTTTTATTTTGATCACATGTTGATCTCTTTAATGACCATTCTAGCACATATGCTTGCTGGCAACTTAAACAGATCAGGATTTTAAAACCTGAATGGTAGATTAGACCACTACTGCTAAGAAGTGGATTGTTTTGAAGAACCAAAAAATTAAATAATTGTTAGCTCTTTTATGATATCAATGAGATGGTCATTAGTATTCTCCTGTCTCAGTTCTAAGTTGATTACCCAGTATCTCCAGTCTTGATCTATCTTGCTGTTTCATCTTGCTCTGAATCGTGAGAACATCTATATTGTGATGCTTGAATACCTGCCATGAGGAAGGGATCACATCCCATTCAATTTGCTTTATCACAATATGGCTCACCATCTGGATAAATTTGAAAGAGGTTAGGAAATAGCAATATATGATGATCTTATCTGACATCAAAGCACAACACTTCTCCATGTTCTTGTGCCAACCCTCCCCTCTCATGACTCAAGAACTATGCGATACATTGGATCACTGGGAAACATTCTTCATTTTGGCTCCTCTTTGAACATGATAGGTCTGTTTAATAACAGCTTTGTTCACCTATAGAGACTTATTCTGTTTCCAAAAGAACCATTTTATCTCCCTGCAAGTAATCACAAGTTATATTGCATCCAACAACTTCATTGTGCCATGGAGACAATGATTATCAGGGCCCTTGCAGAATCAATAATCCTTGAAAAGCCTACAACATTTCTCAAATATTCAATAGAGGCAAAACACCTGGGATATTCTATCCTCCACTTGTTTATTCAATCAAAAAGAGGCCCAGATGATGAGACACTGCTGGCAGCTTGTAAGTCATAAGACTCATCAAGTAAGAGGATGCTTAATGGCTCTGAGAAGCCATTTGAGGGTGAAGAGAGTGAATGATGGTTCATGGATAATAGGTAGGTGGTATTGTGTAGGCAGGTGTGAATGAACCAGTTCTGTTTGAAGGGTTTGTGACAGGTGTTATGTTACACAGGTTGCCCATTTCACAAATCTCTGGTCTCACCTCCTATCTACAGTATACCATCTTCACTTTAAGGGATGGTCATAGACATAGAAATGTCTGTCTTGTTTTAGGCCAAATTTGAAGAATTATTTATGCAACAAAGTTAGAGAACTTGGTGAGCCACTCTGCCTTCTTTATTTCAAGTCTCCTTCCACCTGAGATAGCAAAGCACCTTCTCTATTAAATAATAAATAAATAAACAAAATTTTAACAATATAAATAGGTAATGGTTCTTGTTTATATTAAATTAAAGTTCATGTATTTTTGGTTATTTAATAGATTTATTTAATTAATATATGAGTATATTTCTGTAATAAATAGACAATTGTTTAAATACATTGTGATTTTTTTTTTAATAAAATACATTCATAATTGAAACCAATCTATAAGATTATTATGGTTAAATAATTAAGTTAATATTCAATTAAGAAATAACACTTAAATCTACTTTATTATTGTTAATTATTAAGAAATATTTAATATTATTGGTCGATTAATTTAAGTATTTAAACCTTAAATAATTCACTTAATATTTTATTGAAGAAGATAAAATAAAAAGTGTCTATTTTGATTTTATTTATTTATTTGAAATTATATATTAAATGAAAGCGGGTAAATTTATTGAAATAACAACAAAAGTATTTAATTTAACACAATAAAATTCAATGATTTGTTTGGTAGATATTTTTTCTAACTTATTTGATTATTAACAAATTAAATTATATAATGGGTACAGGGGGGTTACCCATAATATTCCCTACATCTTCTAAGGTGTCCTGTGGAGTAGAACCTGGGCTGCTTGTTCTCCTCAAATGTCAGATGGTTCATTTAGGCTACAGTTGAATGTTCACATATTTATTATCTTTAGCATTAGGGTCCTCATCACACACCTCTATGCAATTCAAAACACTACTAGCAGATTCAATTTTCAGAACAGACAGGTACCCATGAGTTAGAGTGTACCCGATATATTGCTGTACACTAGTGCTAGTGCACAAATGCTGTGCATTCCACTAAATGTTCCAATCCACCATTTTATACATCTGAGGCTGTATACCTGAGGGTTTGGCACATGTCTGGTTACATTGTGTGTACCAAAATTAATCTATCTAATGTCTGTGAGGGGCCTGCTGCCGCCATCGTTGTGGCGCTTGTTGTTGTTGTTGTTGTTGTCATTGTCATGCTTGTCTCCATTGTCGTTGTGCTTGTTGCCTTCGTTGCTGTCGTGGTCGTGCTTGTCACTGCGGTCACGCTTATCGCTTCTGCCGTTGTTGTGCTTGTCACCGTCGTTGTTGTGCTTGTCGCCGTCATTGCCGTTGCTGTCGTGTTTATCACTGCCTCCATTGTCATAGTTGTTGGCTTGTCCTTGTTGTGATAGTGGTCTCCATCACCGTAGCTGTCGTCCCAGTCGTGGTTGGCGGTGCATGCAGTGCGTTATCGCAATAACTGCTGTTGTCATCATGGTCACTAGCATCGTCGTTAGCATCGTTGTGGTCCGAGTCAGTGGTGCAACTCAGCTGTGTAGTCTTTGTGGTTGCAGTTTTTGTAGTCACAGTCAGTCGTGTCGTTGTTCACGTAGTCACGGTTGCCAGCGTGTCATGGTTGTGGTTAGCAGTGCAATGCGATAGGCGATGCGATGAGGATGGAGAGGCAATGGACAAAAGTGGCATGAAGCGCAGCCTGTGTCCAGTGGCATAAGAACTGTTTGCGAGGCTACCAGGGTCGGCATCCATTTGCGATGTGATGGGTGATGTCGAGCGAATAACAAGTGGCAGAAGAGAGAGAGGGAGAGAGAATGTGAGTGAGTGAGTGAGTGAGATGGGGGAGCGTTGAGATCAGTGGTGAGGAGCAACACTGTGAGAACACGAGGCCAGTATGGCAGCTAAGCCATGTGACGCCGGACTGAGACCAAAAAGACCAAAGATAAGGTGAATGCTAGGCGGGTTACGGCAAGAAAGGGGAGGATATGTGCGGGAGCCTTGGGTAGCAGGAAATGAACCAAACAACCCCTCAGTCTCTTGGAGGCAGACATACCTACAGCAAACATGTGAGAAAGAAGATAGCAAATAAATGAGAGAAACATACCAAAGAGGGCTGACAGTTATACAGCCATCATGCACTTCAAGAAAACGATCACAGGAGAGGTTTGAATGAGCCAAGGTTCTATTTGGCATGCTTTCTCGCACCACCTGGCCCGGACTGGCATCCAGCAGGCTTGTTGACATTCCCGAGTGCACTGCACTCGCGTGCACCCTTAGCAACTAATATGAGATCTATTATAGATAGAGGTGATCATCTGTGAGGTTTCGCAACACGCGGAGGAGTGTATGGTCACTTGCACTGCCAGTTATTGTAGAGCCAGCATTGACCACCTTCTGCACCCCCAAGCGCACCGCACCTCCACATGGTTTTAGCTACTTGGGAGAGATGCGTCTACAAAGTGAACAAACACCTGTGTGAAGTTTCATGTTGTGCGGAGGCCTGCGCGAATCATGATAGGTTGCAACAGTCAATAGGGTCTTTCAAAGTTAACTTATTTTGGTCCCTTATTGGACCCATTATAACGTCCATTAAGCCCAATTTTGGTGTAAATATGATGTTAATGTGAAAATTAATAAAATAAAAATGGACCAATAATGTCCAACTTTGAAACCCCCCCCCCCGAAAAAGCCAATAATGAAACTATAATGAATTATTTTTGTGCCTCGGAGCCCCTGGCAACGTTTTGGCTGGGTAAATCTTTTTCGATCTCCACTAGACCAGATTACTAGTTCCGATTTGGAGTTCATAAAATGTAGTCATATTTGCTGTCTTACATAAAATAAAATGAAACTCAGTTTCTTTAGCAGCCCCCCTTAATGAAATAGAAATAATTGTGTTATGTACAGTAGGAGCCCCCTCCCATCCTTAAAAAATCTAATTATTTGTCCCTTTTTTGAGATCATTTCTGACTTAATGGTTTGCAAAATGGTATCGTAATGGTTAGTTAATGAGACAAATAAGGGCAACTTTGAAAGCCCCTAATAAATCATTCTAGTTTATTTACAGTAGATATAACACTGGCAGCTGAATTACAGTATCTGAACTCGGTCTGTATATCTCAGTGTATGGCAAGGGTTCTGAACCCACCCAGGTGTGGCCCAATGGTTTGGGCAGGTACGGGTATGGGCCCAGGTACAGAATTCTGGTTCGTGGGTTTCACCAGACCGGAAGTCGCTGGATGTCAACAGTATGTCAACGTGTCAACACGTCAACCTTGGTGCCAACACACAACCGCCATGGCCGCTTTGATGTCCAACACTCCTCAGCACTTGGCAACTGCATTACTTTGGCCCAGGGCCTCAAAAAGATAAGTGTTCTTTCCTTATCCTTCCAGCTAACTTGTAACTAAATACAGTGTTCTTTTCTTTTCTTTTCTAGGTTTTAAACAAGTTCTCACCGCATCACGGGCAATGTAGATGACGCGGTTAGCATCAACATTGCCATCATCATTGTTCTCACTGGTATGTGACCTTTGCCTACAACACGACCAAGTCAATCAAGCTCACCCCTCTCTCAGTCGACTTCGCCACTTCGTACAGGAATGACATTCCAAAAAGTCACTTGAGGCCCTCAACAAGCTTGTCTACCACCACTGCCACATCATCCGCAATGGAGAACTAATACACCTCCTCACGAAGGAGGTAGTCCTGGGCGACCACCTCGTCACCTTCACCACCAGTGACCGCATCCCAGCGGTACTGTCGACCCTGAAATTGACAAGAGCAGTTGACAGGAGAGACCACCACGTGCCAAAAGGGTGTCGCGCCATGTTCTGAGGGCGCAGAGATGGCTGAGTGGACCTGCATAGCCTACATGGGCACATTGGTGCGAAACAGCACGTACTTCCGTGCTCCCTTTCACACGCAACTGATAATCTTTCCAAAGGCTGTGGCTCTGGCATCGTCATCACTACCGGCTCACAGACTGAGTTTGGCATGGTCTTGGCATGATGCAGGACATTGAGGAGCGACGCACCCCACTACAGTGCAATATGGACGAACTCGCACAAAAGCTCTGGATTATTTCATTTGGTATCATTGGTACTAGTATCATTTGTCTTATTGGGGTCTTCCAACACCACCCATGGCTCAACATGTTCACGATTGGAGGTTCACCCTTGGTTGGTTGGTTCTGGGGAATGGCACCTTGACGCTGAGACACCAACACGGCGCTGTGTATGTCATTGACATGGCACTGTGACGCCACGACAGCGACACAGTGACTCAACACCATGACATCAACATGGTGCCACAACATCTCAACACTGACACAGCGCCACAACACAACACCAATGTGGCACCGCAACACCGCAACATTGGTGTGGTGCCATGACACCATGACACCAACACAGCGCAACACCATGGCATCAACACGCTGTCATGACATCATGACACCGACATGGCGTGCAAGCAGCACCCACATGACACTGTGGCCTTCTTAAATTACAAGTAATATAGTAACTATATCAAACATGCACGCAGGCATTACCCCAGGTGGGGTAATGAGGTCCCATGGAGTGACAAAATTGTCTGCTCCAAATCTCTGAACGCCTCTCGGCCCCAGAAAGAAATGCAACAATTTTGCACTGTAATGTGATGACAAAGTGTCACATCACATGGTTGTTATTGAAGCAGGTGTAAAGCAAAATCATAATACAACATGTCGGCATGGTCATGCAGGCCTCCATGTGGGGTGAGATGTCTTATGTGTGTCTCCTGTGGTCCTGTGGACATTGGAGTCGGATCTCTAAGGTTGCATACAAGTGCAGCAAGCTCGGTAACAGAAACGGCAAGCTGCATAGAGCCAGGTGGTTAAAAGCAGGCAGAAGCAGGCATGCATGCTTCTGCGTGGCCTGCAACTCTGTGTAGGTGGTCGCTGTGGATGGGGACACATCACGCTTGAATTGTTAAGATCGCGCACAAGTGTGGCACAGTTGGGAATGCAGACAAGGACCACTGAACTCTCTCCGAGTCTGGAGTCCAAGATGCGAATGAAGCCTCAGGCTGAGGGAAAAGTGTACTTGTTGTAAAGTTGTAAATACATGGAGTGTATAGTAAAGGAGTATGTACTAAACCGGGGACCATAGAACAATTGAGACACATAGTAAATGTGTGGGCATGGCATGAGTATGATAGAGAGCCAGCAGGAGTCATGAAGGCATGCTATGCTAGCTTACTATGGTATTATGTGGTCACAGTCTGTCAGTCACACATTGGGGCAGAGAATCAAAAGATATAAATGGGTATTTTGTTGGCCCGATTTGATAGGGCTGCCCCGAGGAACCTCAATGCCAACACCTCAGAGCAACATTGTCATGATCTCACCCACTTATTTCCTTCCTTACCCTTTCCTCTTCGTCACATAACTCAACTCGCGCTTACTGATTACCTATTACACATACTGGGGTTCGCTGACCGATGCCCCAACTCTACCTCATGCCGGCATATTCCGCCCCATTCCGCCTCCCTTCTATTCCCTTCTATTCCCTTCTATTCCTTTCTATTCCCTTCCATTCCCTTGACTCACACACAGTGCCGATGACTCACTTAGTACCAGCATTGCCATACGTAGATGACTCCCAGAAACCTATATAAACCCCCAGTAGTAGCAGTAATACCTTAGACTTGTCTTCGTTTGTATCTGACGAATAACAGTCCCACTGTTCCAAACCCTCTCTTGTGTGATCCTCTACTCTGCCATTGTCTGACTCCCCTTCACTGGGCTGTCCTCCCGAAGCCTTTGAGGTCTTGTGCTATAACAAGCCTCCACACTGAACCCTTGACTGGCCTTAGTAATCTTCGCGCCTTGTTATTTCTCGCCCACCGAGTCACGTGACTCGGAAGACTTCCACTCAGATCCACTTAGGCGCAAGTCGCACAAACGTCCCCGTCAGGACGTAACATAAGACAAGTCTACAAACCTAGTCTACGACAAGTCGTCGTGCCACCTAGAACCTCGTACCCCGTACCCCCGACCCACAGCAACCAGCCCTTGTAACAAGGGCCAGTCACCACGCCTCGCCGCGGCCGCTTCGGAATCCTCTCGCAGGATTCTAGCCCGGAACCCGAAATCGTACCCCGGTACCCCTTCCCTGCACCACCACAGCCTCCCAATCTATCCTGCGAAGCGCGCGGCGTAGCCTTCTGGTTAACCACACACAACACCGGATCCGGATACCACATCCGCCCAGACCCGAGCAGCGAACAAGTTTATCGCCTCATCTTCGCCGATCTTCAGTGGCACGGAACGCAGTACATCAACAACCGGTTGTTTGCATCTTCCAGCATCCCAGATAACGTCGGACTTCCGAACTACGAACAACTTCAGATCCTTGAAAACGAAGGTCGCCTCCTAGAACAACCAGTCAGCATAGAACCGTCGTACGCCGACGCAGTCAACACACTACCCCCCGATAACACAGAACCTGCACCAGCAGATCCTCTCGGTACCGCACCCACCGAACCACCGCAAACAACAACCGCGGCGCCAGTCACCCCCCGTTGCCCCACCTACCTCTGCACCCGCACCGCCCACACCAACACCCATGGCCACCCCAACCACGTCAGGAGGTCTTCGCGGCCTCCCGCCTGCCGTCTTCACCGGCGACCGATCCAAAAGCAACCAGTTCTTGAGGGACTTCCGTCGTTTCAAAATCCTAAACAGATCCAACGACATCATGTCAAATCCATACAACCACGTAATGCACGCACTATCCTACATGCGTGGCCCGAACGTAGACGACTGGGTCGACGCACGAGACTGAGAGCTAGAAATCATCATCGCCAGCGCGGACCCAAAAGTCCACATCAACGACACCGACGAAAAACTGTGGGACAACTTCAAGACATACTTTAAAAGCTCCTGGAAAGACCGAGCAAAGATTCAGAACGCGTATGATCAACTCATGAAGCTAGATATGAAGACCCACGACATCGATAGTTACATCGCCACCTTCGAACGCCTCACCGCCGCCGCCGAATGGGAACCTAACGCCAAAGGCACCATCGCTCAGTTTAAAAGCGGTCTTCACGCGGACATACACCGCCGCGTCATGTACCGGGAGAAGTGGCCGACCACCATGGATGAGTGGAAGGACATGTCGCGCAACGAAGTCGAACGCATGAGGGAAATCCGATCTTCACTCGGATCGCGCCGCCCTAACCAGGGACAGTATCAGCCCAGCCGCAATCACAATAACCAAACCCAACGCACCACACCACATAACGACGGCGCCGTCCCCATGGATGTCGACGGAGCCAACATCAGCGCGACTACCACTACACCACCCCCGCGACTTACCAAGCTCACGGACGACAAACGCAAGAAGTTAGCCGCCGAGGGCCGCTGCTTCCGCTGCCGTCTCAAAGGTCACATGGCAAGAGAATGCCCGCAAAAGAACACGCAAGGCGGTAACGCCCCGCGTCAGAACGTCTCGGCACGCGTCGCCGAAGTCGAACCCGCTACAAGCGAACCAACCCAGTCAGCCCCGAAACCCACAGAAGCAACGGCTCCAATCCCACAAAAACTCACCAAAGCACAGCAGCTCGACGCCATCACTGCCACCATGACGGACGAGGAGTATGGCGCGTGGCTTGACTCATGCGATATGGGGGAGGATTTTTACAGTGCCAAGCTTTAACGGTCGAAAGCAAGGCAAACATTAGCACCATGTACAGTACCAACGGAACTTCAATGACATTACCCATTTCCGTCTACATGTGGCACCAAAAGACCGAAGTCGAAGCACTGCTCGACAGCGGAGCAACGCATAACTTCATCGACGAGCGAACTGTCGCCACCCTCGGGCTGGGGACAAACCTCCTCCCCAATCCACGCGTCATCACAAACATAGACGGAACTGATAATCAGATCGGCTCCATCACGAGATTTTGCAACCTATACATCCGACGCGGCAACAAAATAACGAAGCAAGGCTTCTACGTCGCGAACCTAGGGAGGGATCGGATGGTCCTCGGACACACCTGGTTCAAAGAATTCAACCCCACCATCAACTGGACGAAAAACGAACTAGAAGGAGAAGATATAACATTAGAAACAGCCGGCTACCAGCAGAAGAAAACCAAAGACGCACCAAAGACAGCCCCAAAAGCAACACGACAGCTCGGAGGAAAAGGGACGGCCAGACGAAAAGCCATACGGAGCTCGCGAGTTAGCAACATAGCGCAACAATGGGCAGAACGCGCAGCCAAAAACAAACCGGAACAAACAACGGCGATACCCGACGAATATCGAAAACACGCAAACGTCTTCTCGGAAGAAGCGGCACAGCGCTTCCCGCCGGCCCGAGAGGAAGATCACGTCATCACCTTGCGACCAGATGCTCCATCCACACTAAACTGCAAAATCTACCCTCAAACACCCGCAGAGCAGGAAGCAACCAAAGAATTCCTACGTGAACACCTAGAAAAAGGCTACATTGTGGAATCCAACTCCCCCTATGCCTCCCCTTTTTTCTACCGCAAAAAGAAGGACGGTAAACTACGACCCATCATGGACTACAGAGCCTTAAACGCCTGGACTGTCCGCGACACTTACCCACTCCCCCTAATCAGCACCATCCTGGAGCAACTACAGGGGAAGAAGATCTTCACCAAATTCGACATACGCTGGGGATACAACAACATTCGCGTCAAAGAAGAAGATCAATGGAAAACAGCCTTTAAAACACCATTTGGCCTCTTCCAATCCCGAGTTATGTTCTTTGGCCTTACAAACTCACCAGCCACCTTCTCACGCATCATGGCCCGCATGTTCCGACCCCTCACGGACAAATACCCAAAGGAATTATTTGTCTACATGGACGACATCCTCATTGCCACAAACGGCGACATTAACCGCCACCGTCAATAGTCCACGATGTTCTCGACCTACTAGAACTGGAATCCTACTTCCTCAAACTAACTAAATGCGCCTTCGAACAACCCCAAATTGACTACCTAGGAATAGTAGGTCGACGGAGACCACATGAGGATCGATCCAATCAAAATCGACGGACTGAGAGACTGGCCACGAGAACTCAAGAACCTGCGGGAGGTCCGCAGCACACTGGGAGTCCTGGGATATCAACGACCTTTCATTCCGAACTTTGCCACCATCGCCCGACCCATCACCCAACTACTGAAGAAGGAAGCACCCTTCAAGTGGACAGAAGATTGTCGCAATGCACTCGACAAACTGATATCCACAGTCACTTCAAACCCCGCCATCCGCCAACCCGACATGAACAAACCCTTCCAAGTCGAGGTGGACGCCTCCACCTTCGCAACAGGAGCCATCCTCACCCAGAAAGACGATAGAGGGAAACCACTAGCCATAGGATTCCACTCCAAAACATTCACCGAAGCCGAGCGAAATTACGACATTCCATGACAGAGAGCTCTTGGCCGTAGTCCGCGGCCTGGAGAACTGGCGCCATCTTCTCGCAGGCTCACCACATCAAATCACGGTCATCACAGACCATAAAAACCTCCAGTACTACAGAAACCCGCAACGCATCAACAGACGCGTGGCACGCTACATCCCCAGACTAGCAGACTATGACTTCAGACTCATCCATCAACCGGGGAGTACAAACAAAGCCGACGCCCTCTCCAGACGCCCAGACTTCCATGACGGCACGGACGACAACGACAATGTCACAGTCCTCCCCCCCCACCTCTTCATTGATTCCGCCACCGCCTCCACCTTAGACTGACCGCAGCCCGGGCGCACCAGCTCAAGCGCCCTGAATTGCTTGCGAAGTGGTCTCTCACACACAATCTCACCCTCAGAGACAAAGCCCACTGGCGCGGCGACCAACTCGTTGTCGTGGAAGACAACAATCTAAGGAGGGGGGTAATTTCCCTATATCACGACTCTATCACCGCAGGACACCCAGGAATCTCAAAAACCACACAATCTATCGCACAAGACTACTGGTGGCCAGGCATGAAAGAATCAGTCACCAACTACATTAAAGGTTGTGCCACCTGCCAATCACGCAAAAACAACCCCACAAACCCCAAACCACCACTATTCCCCATTACCACTGACCCACATTCCAACCCGTTCGAAACCATTGCCCTTGACTTATTACGAAACTCCCCAAATCTCACGATTACGATACCATTCTTACCATTACAGATCATGACTGCTCCAAAGCTTCTATTTTTATCCCTTGTAAGGAAACCACAGACGCCGAAAACACGGCATTACTATACGCTACTTACGTCCTCCCACACTACGGACTCCCCAAACGTATCATATCAGACCGAGATCCCCGATTCACAGCCGCATTCACCAAAGAACTCTGCAGACTACTAAACATCACACAAAACATCAGCACTGCATACCACCCCCAAACAGATGGACAATCAGAAAGGTCGAACCAATGGTTGGAACAATACCTGCGCATTTTCATCAACTACCAACAAAACGACTGGGCGACATGGCTACCACTAGCGCAATACGCACACAACTCATGGCCCAGCTCCACAACAAAGAAATCCCCATTCGAACTACTCATGGGTCACACCCCACGAGTCCACCAAATCACACGCACATCAA
The DNA here is from genome assembly GCA_021525015.1 of Lactarius pseudohatsudake. Classification (NCBI taxonomy): domain Eukaryota; kingdom Fungi; phylum Basidiomycota; class Agaricomycetes; order Russulales; family Russulaceae; genus Lactarius; species Lactarius pseudohatsudake. The sequence continues at coordinate 18,690 of JAKELH010000045.1, read as the reverse complement.
AAGCGCCACTAGTCAACGATCGTCTGCAACGAATCACAGAAGCCCGGCAACAAGCGCAAGAAGCAATCAAGCGCTCCCAAGCACTGATGAACAAGAAGCCAACCCGCTTCACCCCATACAGCGTAGGGGATAAGGTCTGGCTAGAGGCCAAAAACCTCACCACCACACACCCCACAGCGAAACTCGCCCCCAAACGCTATGGGCCGTTCACCATCACCTCGGTTATCTCCCACACCTCATATCGACTGAAACTCCCGACACAGTGGAAGATTCACAACGTCTTCCACTGCTTCTCTTCTCACCCCTTACAAGGAAACCCCTGAACACGGCCCTAACTTCCCAGAACCATCCCCAGAACTAATAGAAGGACAACCGGAGTGGGAAGTGGAGCAAATACTAGACGTAAGACGCCGCCGCAACCAGGAACAGTACCTAGTCAGATGGAAAGGCTTCTCAGAAGCACATGACAGCTGGGAACCAATTACCAACATTCATGCGGACCAACTCATAACCGAATTCCGTCGGAAGCACCCGAAACCATCCACGCAACCACATATAAACCACCAGACCCCATTACCCCACTCCCTACCATCACTATCCGCTCCATCACCATGTCTTCCCCCCAGTCCACCCAACGCCTCTCTCTCGCCGACCGCATCTCCTCTCCACGAACCCACTCCATTCCTCTTGCCGACCGCATCACCTCCACCTCACCACCAGACTCCCCGACACTAACTGAACCGGCTGGCGACCTCCCCATCCTCCGTCCCGAAGACTTCCCTGACTTCAACACGCCGTCCCCAGGGTCCGAACCCATCACTGCCGACCTACCTGGAGGCATATATCTCCATGGGTATGAGCGCTACAACCCATACAATGCCACTCATCACAAATACCGTGTGGGCATTCCAACCCAGCCAGGGATCACGAAGGACCCCCACTACATCGCCTTCCGCATTAACACATTCACTCATCGACACATTACTGTAGGACGACGAGAGGGGGCCACTGAACCCCTGGGAGACTATGCTGAGGACCTAGTCGCCGCCCCCTGCTGGGATCCCATGCCCAACACAGTTGACGACACTGACCTACTCCTCTTCGCACCCAGCCACCCTGATGCTCAGGCTATAGACATCGCTAATGGAGGCCTCCGCGACCCTGGAATAGTCGCGGACATTGATAGGTACCGAGTCCTGTGGAGCGAGAAGGAAGAGTTACAACGTAGGGAACGAGAACTTGCTGACGCTTGGGACCAATGGCATGACACCTCAGGAGGAGTAACCAGGCGCCTCACTATGGCTAAAGCCCGCTCGCGCCTCCACCCCTACCTCATGGGACAAGCTCATGTAACCACTGTGCGCAACAACAACGACCTAGCTATCTCCTCAGGCATTCCCATCTCCGACGTCATCCATCACCGAGTCCCTACTCCCCCATACGCACTTCCCTACCCCCAGCTCCATGACGAAGAACGACCATCTGTTACACGATGGATTCGAACCATGGGACAGCAATCCCATGTCTCGGAACAGCCCGTGCCCACACCCCAGCGCCCCGCCAGTCGCGTCAAATGCACCAAGTGCAAGCTCCCCAACGTCAACCACGTCATCAGGGACTGTCCCCTCTGGGACGCCTGCAGGTACTGCGAGGTACAAGGACACAAGTCATACCACTGTTCGTACCCACACACCCTCTGCGCCCGACATCCCAAATGCTACGTACCTCACTCCCACAAAAACCATGGAGGCACGAGTGCCTGCCCCTGGCACAAAGAGGTTTGGGCAACATCCTCTAACCAGTGGACTACGGGGGATTGGGACGCCAACTATGACGAGGACCACTACGACTTTGAGTCCCTATTCTAGGTCGTCGCGTGGAAAGCAACCCCCAAGAGAGGGGGTGATGTCATGATCTCGCCCACTTATTTTCCTTCCTTACCCTTTCCTCTTCGTCACATGACTCAACTCGCGCTTACTGATTACCTATTACACATACTGGGGCTCGCTGACCGATGCCCCAACTCTACCTCATGCCGGCACATTCCGCCCCATTCCGTCTCCCTTCTATTCCCTTCTATTCCCTTCTATTCCCTTCTATTCCCTTCCATTCCCTCGACTCACACACAGTGCTGATGACTCACTTAGTACCAGCATTGCTATACATAGATGACTCCCAGAAACCTATATAAACCCCCAGTAGCAGCAGTAACACCTTAGACTTGTCTTCGTTTGTATCTGACGAATAACAGTCCCACTGTTCCAAACCCTCTCCTGTGTGATCCTCTACTCTGCCATTGTCTGACTCCCCTTTACTGGGCTGTCCCCCGAAGCCTTTGAGGTCTTGTGCTATAACAAGCCTCCACACTGAACCCTTAGCTAGCCTTAGTAATCGTCGCGCCTTGTTATTCCTCACCCACCGAGTCACGTGACTCGGAAGACTCCCACTCAGATCCACTTAGGCGCAAGTCGCGCAGACGTCCCCGTCAGGACGTAACATTGCGAGTCCAAGTCGGCCGAGGCGTTCGCCAAGGGTCAGCCTCGTCGTCACCTTCCGCGCTCTCGGATGCCGAGGCGTCAGAGATGGGTGTGAGGGGTGATGGGGGTGATGAGGGGCTCAGCGCGTGGTGCGCGAGGGTCTTGATAGGGGGTAGGGAGGATGGAGAGGAAGGGGTGGAAGGAGTTGTGGGGGTCGGCGGCGCGGCATGCTGCTCGCCCTCTGTACCTGGGATCAATATCCCCTCCCCCTCGAGCTGCTGTGCCGTGCTGAAGTACACGTTGCGCTCCGTCGTGACGCCCCGCGTGGCCGGGAAATACACCCTGTGCGCGTGTGACTCGGTTTCGAAGCCGAGCCAACGGCCCTCCCGTGCGCGTGCGTCGAACTTGGTGCCTGTGGGGTCATGCACCCACATGTGCGCGCCCCATTGCTGCAGGCCCGAGAGGTCGGGTGCGCGTCCGAACAGCGCCTGGAACGGCGTCAGACCGTCAAGGGCACGCGTTGCCGTGCGGTTCTTCAGCCAGGTGGCGTGTCGCAGCGCCTCGCCCCATAGGAACTTGGGGAGGCTGCTTGAATGTGTGAACGCGCGAAGGCGCTCCGCGATGGTGCGGTTCAGGCGTTCGGCAACGCCGTTGAGCTGGGGGGTGTCGTGGACGGTGAGTTTGCGGGCAGTACCAGCCTCCTTGAGGTGCTGGTCGAACGCCTCGCTGAGGTATTCGCCGCCGCAGTCCGACCTGAGGACTTTGATGCCGGCGCAATGCTGCTGCGTCACGGCCCACTTCTCGAACGCTTTGTACGCGCCGAGAGCCTCTGCCTTCGTGCGCAAGAGGTAAGTGACGGTGTACCGGGTGGCGTCGTTGGTGAAGGTAATAAAATACCGACACCCGCACTTGCTAGCGACGGGCGCCGGTCCCCACACGTCCGTATGGACCTCCTTGCCAAAGCGCTGGGCCTGTGGGCCGACGCGCATTTTCAGTACGGGCTGACAAGTCGCGCGCGCGAAGATGCATGCGTCGCACTCCGCCTCTTGCGAGTTGGGATCGAGCTTGATCCCAGTGACGAGGTTCTTCTCGACAAGAGCGCGGGCGCTGGCTGGCACAATGTGGCCCATTCGGCGGTGGAGCTCCATCACCGTGATGGTCTCGACGGCGTGGGCTGACTCCACGGGGTGAGCAACGCGGTACAGGCCGCGGGAGGACTGGGGGATGCGGGCGACGCGTCCGCTGGCTGGAGCGAATAAGTCGAGGTGACCGCCGCCGATCGAGGCGCGGTACCCCTTCTTGTCCAACGCGCCGAGCGATACCAGGGTGTATCCGACGGCCGGCGCATGGAGGACGTCGGTGAGGGTGAGGGTCGACGGGGTGCTACCGTTCGGCACCTGGACAGTGAGGGTGCCAGTTCCTATGGCGGGGAACTGCTGCTGGTTCGCAGCGTTGAGGGTGATGGGCGGGTCGAGGATGGTATAGGTGGTGAAGTCGGACTTGTAGGGGGTGATATGGCGCGTCGCGCCCGAGTCGTATAACTCGATACGCTCGCCCCGGTCGTTGCTGGCTGGCACGGCTGCCGCCACGGTGTCCTCATACGTTCCCACCGGCTCCTCCTCAGGAGCGAGATCCACGGCCCAGCACTCGTCGACGTCCTCGTCGTTGGCCGCGACAGCATTCGCCGACCCGACAGGCTTCATCTCCGCCTTGTGCTCCTTGCCCAGTTTCTCCTCCTTCTTGGGGGAACGGCATTCCCGCGCCCAGTGGCCTGCCTTGCCACAGTTGTGACAGTTGCCCTTGCGGCGACGTCGGCTGTTTTGGTTCTCGGAGCTCGTCGCTGCAAGGGCGTCATCTCCGGCGGCCTGAGGCCTGGCCCTGGGCTGATTGAGTTGAGACCTGGCCCGGCGGTTGTTCTTCGTACGGTCCACCTCCTCGCATATGTAGTCAATGAGAGTGTCTGTGTCGACGGTGGTGACGGAGTGGACGAGGCGCGCGGCAGACAGAAGGTTCGCCGAGAAGAGCAAGAGCTCCTCTGGGATGCCACGGAGTACCATCCGCTGGTAGTCCCTATGCGAGATTGTTACCCCAGCGGCCACAAGCTCTTCGCGCTTGGTGCGTACGGTGGTGAGGAAAGCGCGGACGTCGCCTCCCTTGGGGCAACGCATCTCGTAGAACGCGTTCTCGAGATCGTTTTGCGCGTAAACACTCTTCGCCGTGAACTCGTCGGTGATCTTTAACCACTGGAGGTGCGCGGTGTTGTAAGCACCCATGCGCACAAGCGTCGAGTCAGGGAGCCGCTGCGAGAGGAGGTATTGCGCGACCTCGTCGTCGAACTCCCACTTCTCCTTTGCTGACTTCTCGTCGTCTGTAGGGGCCAATGGGTCTTTGGGCAGCGGGGACGAGTTGCTGCCGTCGAAGAAACCCCATCGGTGGGTCACCTTCATCGCCCTGCGGAAACGCATAGCGAAGACGGCCCAGTTGGAGCCATCCGTTTCCAGGCGAGGGATGTTGGCGGGGAGTTGTTCGACGGTAGAAGGGGGTTGACGAGGTGCGGTTGGCGAAGACGTGGATGCGGACGAGGAGGACGAAGCGGCAAGGGTTCCAGTCATAGTGATCTCAAGACAATAGCGATGTGGAGGGGAATGTGTGGTATTTAGCAACGCTCGGCAGGGCCCATAACCTGTAAGTTATGGATGGTTTCGGGAGCTCGGAAACAGCGCGCGAGGCGAACTAGAAAGAACACAGAGTCTCAGTATCGCGTGTGTACGAGCGATGTCTATATATTGTATTTACCTAGAAAGAACACAGAGTCTTTCCAGGCGTAAGTGTGCTGAAGGTAAACGAGTGGTAAAGTAAGCTCACCTCAGTATCGCGCGTGTACGAGCGATGTCTGAGGTGCTAGGTACGAGGGAACGAGAGTACTTATACTATGGAGTCAGAAGTCTAATACGTGTAGCTGTCATTCTAGCAGTCTAAAGTATATTCAGGACAGGACAGGAACAGGGACGAGGGACACATTATGCCAAAGTAAAGTAAGGGACGAGACGGAAGCAAATACTCATCGCGCACTATCTGCGCTCGATCTCAACAAGAGCGTCCTTTGGTGCGCTGTTTCTCATGTATTTCCATTTCAGGTAATCTAAGCTATCTGCTAGCTCTGCGGTTATCCAGGATATCATGACTTTACGCGATGCTGGACTGGCCTCCATGGCATACTTCTACTTCGACTTCAGGGATACCGATAAACAAAATCGCCGCAGCTTGCTCCTTTCCCTTGTTTCACAGCTTTCTGCTCGTTCCGATATCTGCTGCGATATACTCCACCGCGCATACTTGACTCACGACAACGGCGCACACAAGCCCACTGATGACGTGTTGATACAATGCCTCAAGGAGACGCTCGTGTTTTCCGACGACTGCCCAATCTACATTATTATGGACGCGCTCGACGAGTGTCCCGACACTTTCGGATTGCCATCTCCCAGGGATTTGGTCCTAGGTCTCGTGAAGGAGCTTGTCGAACTTTCCCTCCCACATCTTCATATATGTGTCACTAGCCGCCCTGAAATCGACATCCGGACTGCTCTCGAGCCGTTGACGTCTCTTCGAGTGTCGCTTCACGACCAAACTGGGCAAAAGGAGGACATCGTTGAGTATGTCAACTCCGTCGTGCATTCCGACTCGAGGATGGGCAAATGGCGAGAGCAGGACCAGAATTTGGTCATCGAGACACTCTCGGACAGAGCCGACGGGATGTGAGTAGTCGGTTGTCATCGGCACGTCCGCGCTGATATTATCGCAGGTTCCGGTGGGTTTTCTGTCAACTGGAAACTGTACGACAGTGTTTCCCGCCAAGTCTACGACGTATTCTTCGGGAACTTCCGGAATCTCTTGACGAAACATACGAGCGGATATTGAAGAATATCGGCAGGGCAACGCGAGGTCATGCCCACCGTCTGTTGCAATGTCTCGCGGTTGCAGTTCGGCCTCTCCGCCTGGAGGAACTCGCGGAAGTACTCGCGTTTGACTTTGATGAAGCGTCGAGGGGAATTCCAAAGCTAAATGCGGATTGGCGGCGGGAAGATCAAGAGCAAGCTGTGCTGTCGACGTGCTCCAGTTTGATCACCGTTGTTCACGACGATGATTCGCGTGTGGTGCAGTTTTCGCACTTTTCTGTAAAAGAATTCCTGACGTCGGATCGACTCGCCGCCGCCGTCGGGGACACTTCATTTCATCACATCGTACTCGAGCGAGCGCATACGATACTCGCGCAAGCTTGCCTAGGCGTCTTACTAGGTTTGGACGATGGCAGTCGGGAAACCTTAGTGTATCGGTTTCCACTTGCGCAGTATGCTGCTGAACACTGGGTCGACCATGCCCTCTTTGAGAAGGTATCGTTACGGATAAAAGAAGGCACGGAAGATCTGTTTGACACGAACAAGCCCCACTTTTCGCGCTGGATCCGTACCCACGATATGGATGGTCGTTGGGAGCCAGCCGATGGTGAGACACTTCCGGAAGCGGCTCCTGTGTATTATGCGGCTCTCTGCGGGTTCTGTGACTTGGTAGAGCGGCTCATCGGCGAGCATCCGGAGCACGTAAACGCTAGTGGCGGCTATTTTGGAACGGCATTACATGTGGCAACAATGAACAATCGCATCCAAGTTGTGCAGTCACTGCTGAAGTACGGCGCGGATGTAAATGCCCAGGGCCGGTGGGAGCGGACCCCTCTACACATGGCGTCAGTACGGGGATATCTCGAAATTGTGCAGTCGCTACTCGAACACGATGCCGATGTGAACGCTAAGGAGGACGACCACTGGACCCCACTCCATAGGGCGACTCTTCACGAGCATTTTGAAGTCGTTCGGACGCTTCTCAAGCATAATGCTGATGTCGACGCTCGGAACAACTCCGGGAATACCCCCTTACACGTAGTGTCAGAAAGCGGACATGTCAACATTGCGCGGTTACTGCTGGATAGTGGCGCCGATCCCAAGGCACGTGGGGAGGACCAGTCGACACCATTGCATCTGGCATCGTCTTGTGGGACGTTGGAGGTCGTACGCATGTTACTCGAATGTGGGGCGGATGTAGACGCTAAGGATTATTGGGGTAGAACCGCGTATCAGATCGCGTTGAGAGAAGACTACAATGAGATCGCTCAGTTACTTTCGGGGCATGGTGTCGAGAATAATACGTAGGGCTTGGTCTCCTCTGTGCGTAGCAACTGTACCGTGGGAATGTTTATACTATCCTTTCGGCTATGCGACAGTGGCACTTGATGCGGAAATCGATTTCTTGAGGCATTGGCGAGGCGGGAATGTGAACCACTAAGTACTATAATGTCCGCGCTTATTGACAATCGCAAGGGGCTACAGTGTGTTCTCTGACGGTCTGACGAAAGATGCTACTTCGAGCTTGGAAAAATGTCTAGACGCCTGCTAGTAGCGGTACGCCTGATTACGGACTTACACATGAAGTCAGAAGTCTCTAGCTAGCAGAGCGTCTCACTTGGCATGATCAAATCTTCTCGCACAATTTCTTTTCGCACATATAATGACCCCAACATCATGGGGAAGTGTTGCGGTGAATGAAGGATATCCAGTATTTTTGGGATCCGGAGGGAGAGGAGTGGCGCCTCGAACTGATATGGCACAGACTTCACAAATACTCCAAGCCGGAAAGATGATGACTTACCGAGTGATGTCTGCTGAGCGCGTCCACCAGAATAAGTTGCGTGTGCACGACGGACGATTCCTGAACCTGAGCGGTTCCAGAGGGCAAGCCGACTTGGTCCCTTAATATCGTCCAGCCCTTTGTGGCCCCGGTTCCGCGACCTCGTACAGAGTGACGGCCGAGGCTCCACCCTCGCTACTTGGAAACGACATAAAAGTGGGCGTGGAGAACAACAAGACCCATCGCAAGGGGTATCGCGAAGGCGTGTTTACCGTCAAAAAATACAGTGCAAACTGAGAAAAAACTGCAACGCTTGCAAGTTTATCTGTAGAAGAGCTGGATTCATAAAATTGACGGTTTGCTTGCCAGGACCCGAGTCCTGTGGACCAAGCTGCGTGGGAAATTACGGCGTCTCGTAGACCATTTGGATATACGCCCTCAAAATAATTAAGTAATTCGTGTATTACCCTTACAGTATCGACCACTGCCAAAAATACACTGCCAAGCACCATACCTCCGAGTCCTCGACTCTCTACGATGACTTCGAACTACCCAGGAAAAGAAATACAGCCCCAGTCATTCTGCTAAGTCTTTCCAGATCGCTATGCATGTAGCTATGGTCACCAACCACCAGTGACGATGCTGATTGCGTCGCGTCACCATCGCCTTCACTGCAACGTTTCCTGTCACTTTTGCGCAGATCAGCAACTGGCTCTGTGTATTTTCTGCACCGTGAGAGAGGCGAGTGGTATCAATTGGGCACGACTTGTATTTTATGGTAACGAGGGTTGTTCTTTAGTGTGGACCTCACTGACTATAAGCCTCGATCCTCGAGAGTAGAAGAGACAGGTGGCAAGGTTGGGATACATATGGTAACCTACTTGTGCTACAGTGGATGTCCTTATTTAAATGATGGCGTGTCAGCAATCCGGCCCACGTCGAACTTGTCTTTTCCTTGTTGCCCTGCGTTTACCTTCATAGTATGCAGCACTGAACAGAATGGTGAGTAGACTCTTTTTCAGAGAATGTGGATACTTTCACGCCGATTCCACTGCCAGTGGGTGGGTCCAGATATCTCAATTTTTTTCCTACCTCTGCTAAATCAGTAGAATTTCTATCTTTTTTTACCCTGGTCATTGACGTGATGTATTCTTGGTTCCACGGCGCCTTACGTATGAACGTATACTCTCACACGACTCGTCACGCAGCCCCAACCACCAATGGAAAAGTCAATTTGTTACCGGCATCATCGCACATGATGAATGATTCCCCGCATGGGTCTGTGGCGTAGCCCTGGTGCGCCAAGACGCGACGGTGAGTAAACATTGTTCACACAGCCGCCTCTGCCGTACGGCTATCCACATTTATTGACCACAAGCCGGTACCTCTTGACGGCATTCTGGACTTGGTGGTAGCAACGATCCTGTTTAGTCTGTTGTGGTTGTTCTGACTATAGAAAGTGAGATAATCTGTCTTTTTTTTTCTTGTCATTGGCGCTTGCCTGCTCGGGACGGTGCCCGAGTGATTGATTTATGCTCACATATATGGTCCGTCCTTCGCATGCGCGCCAAATGGAGAAATTGGCATGATGAAGGACGTGAAGGCGGAGATCAAGGAAGAGTTCAACATTGCGCAGGGCATCCCCCTCATTGTACTGGCGTTGGCTATGGGTTTCACCAAATGGCGCTGCACGACCATCATCCAAACCTGACTATTGCCATACTGTGCCCTACTTGCTCTCGCAGCTGCACGGCCGCTGGTCCAGGCTTTTTTTGAAACTCATCCTGGGTACAACATCCCTCTGTCCTTCCATGTGTTGTTGCGAAGCGTACGCCACTATCTTGCTTCTTGTTGCTTCTATTTTTTTGAAAGAGGTAAATAGCCACGCCGTGGCACCCAGCTGCCCACACACGGACGCGGACACTGCAATAGAGCGCACCGGTACCCAATCAGAAATCGCGACCAGACGAGTCTCCGGCAAAACTCCAGCCCTCACGGCCTCACTTCTGGGATGACGTGGAGAACGACGGTCACGCCAGTCAGAGCGGCCCTCGCGATATCCCTACTTGCGCCACCGGCACCTTTCTCGATATCTCGACACGAACACGCCGATCCTAGTACAATACAGTACAAGTTTGGAAGGGTTCGGCTAGCCAGGCATGCTGCAGTACTCAATTCACTCTATTTGTTTTTTGCGGGCGTCGTCCGGGTCGTCGGGCCGCCCGCGCTTTGCGCATGTGGGCCTCCATGCCCCGCGTTCAATTCCTCCATTTTTCCGCGGCCACAGACACCATCCCATGGCCCCTCCCATGCGGTTCATCATCTCCGCAGCCGTCGTTGGTGTCCCCACCAGGAGGGTCTGCAGGGACACGACGCACGGTAGCTGACTACCACGAGGCGTGCCTTCGCTCGTGTTTTCTCTTCGTTGCCCTATCGACGAGTCGCGCGAAAATAGAACGCTGCCACTTGACACATGTCAGGTCTCTCTCTCAGCCTGTCTCCGCGTCCTCCGCTCCCTGAGCAGAGAGCAGACCACAGGCGCTCGATGCGGGCGCTTTGCGGCCAGCGATCTCGCACAATAATAGACCGCTTCGCTTGGATCCTTCCTCTGGTGCCCACGATGATCGCCATCGCGGCCATGCAACATTACACACTCTCGTTAAAAGACACCTTCCAGTGTGTGGATACTGCGCGTCCTCCTTGTGCACCTTCCCGGCGATCTGGCCCGCTTTTACGGCTCCCACGGGACTGCATACCGGCATCGCCAGGGACAGCCCGAGTGCAGTGATTGATACAATATAGCGACAGCGGTATGGGCTCAGCACTTGGCGGAAAGCACGCTCGCCTGGCGTATAGTACCAGGACCGATTAGCCCTGTAAGACGATCTTACCCCGAAACGGGGGAAGGGAGGAGGCGAGGATTGGTGCCGGAGCAAATGAAAAGGCCGTTGTTGTCCCACCTCACCCACCGCGTGTCCAAGAAATGAATTGTGGCTAAAAAAACAACAACACAAAAAAAAACCTTCGCACCCTAATAAGTGCACCAAAAGCGCACTTGCTTCTCAGGCGCTCCGAGCGTCGTGTGTTTCTTTTTGTCCTTTCCTTAAACATCTTTTTTTTGTTATTTCCAATATCGATTGATCGTCGAAGATGTTCTGGACACAATTGTCATTGCATGTCATGTTATTTTTTCTAAAGGCCCCGGCCACGTTTAAAGCGATGATGAGAGGATAACACATGGCATGGGAAATCGGGTGATCACTTGTGTCGCCGCCGGGCGCCAACTGGACCCACCCCCCTTTGGTGCCTCATTGATCGATATATGGGTGTGGACACATAAGTTAACTTTACACGCACACCACGCGCGCATACAGGCGACGGGCCCTCGTAACTACGCGAGCCCTTTTTTCCCATGATCTAGTCAGCTTACTATACGCGTACATACTGTAACTGTAATCTTACTCTCATTGACAGGCTGCTGCTGATCAGATCGGTGTGAAAACGCAACGTGCGCAGGCGCCGCGATCTGGGTCCCCACGACCATTCTAGGCCGGCCTTGCACCGCCGCCGTCATCTCAAGTGGGTGTGGGGGCCAGCAGCCGTGCAGTTCCACGCCGCCATGACGAAAGAGGACGAGGAATGAACGTAAGTGGGTAATAGCACCGACCATGAGGGCAGGGCATGTTTTATTGGGTAATAGCTACAGTAGCACTCCACGCACTGAAGACGGAGTGCCACACATCGCATCGATCTCCGCTGCGTATGTGGTACGATAGTGAGATCGTGACGGTGCGAGACTGGCATATCATCGCCAACAACCAGCACGGGTGTGCGTGGTCCACTAGAAGAGCGAAGTTACGGTACACACAATTCCGAGCTGGACTGCCCATTTCGTCCGTTCCGTTGTTCTGTTCCATTCCAATCCATCACTACATACCGGAAGAAAAAGAAAAAAAAATGCGCGGCCTGCGTGCATCAGAGGTCTACATGTGCAGAGAAGAACCCCAGAATGCAGCAGCAACGCGTCCGCGTCGTGCTCGTGCTCACGATGCCACGCCCCATACCTCGAGCCCGACGCACTCGAACGTGGCGGTGCCACCACCATCATCAGGGCTGGCGCCGGAGGATGTGCAGAGCGGATCGTTGTTAAACGTTGGACAGCGTGCCGAAGAGCCCTCGTAGAGCGTCTCGTCGAGGTAGAGCCCATAGTGCCCGTCTCTGGAGCGGGTCGAAATCAGTACGCGCGCCGCGGCACGAAACGAGAATTGGTGAATGCGCACCCGCCACCAAAGGAGATCGACCCGGGTTCGCACAGCGCGACGTAGTCGTTCTTCCCGGTCCACTTGAACACGCGCACGTCCTCACCGTGCGCCTTCCACAGGAAGCTGTGATGAAAGATCCGCATCCGCAGCGGGATCAGCACGCCACAATGAACCCATCGATCACGGGGAGCGGGGGGGGAAACGACCACTCACGATTCGCCCGAGCCGATGTACGATCCGCGGCCTTCGCGGATCCCGTCCGCGACCCATGCGCCAAAGCATCCGTCCTCCGCGTCGCGCACGACGAGCAGCGCGCCGCCCGTGTGCGCGCCACAGCGCGCGTACAGCGTATGCAGCGATATTCCGTGCTGGTCGAGGCTGAACAACAGCGTCCACGTGCGCGGGAGGCGCGCACGCGCAGGCAAGTACGAGCGCAGCTACCCAGCTGGTCAGTCAGTTCGCATGAAAACAGAAGTGTGCGCGTACGGTGTTGGCGAGCGCGGTGCCCAGCACCGCGCGTGTGCTTTCCTTGCGCCCTAACAATTGCACCCCGCGCCGCTCCACCGCGTCCGCGCTCTTGCCCTTCGCGTCAAAGCCCTTGTTCCACGTACGGTCACCGTCGAAGCCTGGTGCGCCGCTCGCCGGGACGAACGGAACGGGGGCAAACGGCGAGCCGTGTGTGATGTCGGCGCGCTTGGGCCCGACCCGCACCTGCGGGACCGTAGGTGCTGGCGAGACGGACAATGGAGGAAGTGGTGGTGGACCGCGGTAGGTGAGGAAGTTCGAGACCCAGCGTGAGGGCTGCGGGGACGAAGAGAAGATGGATGTCATCGAATCCGTGCGCGTTAAAACGGGTGGTGTTGGTCGCGATGGGGACGGCGGGAGGGACGGTGAACGCAGGAGGGGCGGAGAGGACGATGCTGAGCGGCGAGTCGTGACGTTGACGAATTCGACTGGGGGTGGGGGTGGAGGAGGGCTGAAGGCGTTGTCGGACGTCGCTTCGATGAGGGAGTCGAGTAAATGGCCGACAACGGAGCTCTCCACGACTGCCTTGACCGGCTCTGCGAGGGCGCCAAGGATTTCCGAGTTGTCGATGTCAACTGCGGGCGGTGGGGGCTGAGGAGTTGTGGCACCCGAAGGGACGACGGACGCAAGTGGAGAAGCTCCACGCTTATGCCAGTACATGGGGTCGTCTTCATGTTCGAGGAGCTCGACAAGGAATCCCTGCTGATTGCGAGCGGTGGCTGCCTTGGCTTCCGTGAAGAAGTCAGTGATCGTTGCGCTCGGGCGACGGGGTGGAGGCACGGCTGAGGTACTTCTCGGTTCGGTGCTGGACGAAAGTTGTGCGAGAGGATCATCGGAAGGGGGCACGGAGACGAACGCGCCAAAGTCGGATTCGGTTGAGCTGGCGGGGCTGATCGAGGTTACATGGGAGCGAGCGCTCGGAGGAGGAGAAAAGATGGATGGTGATCCTAATGGAAGGGGCGAAGCCGGTGGCGTTGCGGGTGCAAAGAGGGTAGCGAAGAGGTCATCGACGTCCGGTTTTACCGGAAGAGGGGAGATTGCGGTGCCGTTAGCTGCGGATTGTGGTGAAGACATGGGTCAGAGAGAATGTCGATTAAGGGTGCAATCGGATGAGAGAGGATGGCCTAGAACGGGGATGCAGCGGTGATTCTAGGGTACGACGTTCATTGAAAGGACGGATATGATACGGTCACGGTATGACAGCAACTTGAACAGGCGTGTGCTGCAATGCGGGCACGCGATGATGGCGGAGTCAGACACATTGTTTAATATTACAAAAGTATTAAACGCCAGGAACTCTCGCAACGCAACCGTACAATCGTTGTGGTCGCCCTGAATAACCACTGTGGGGAGATCCCCGACGAGGGACACGTAATTCTGCACTGACCGACGGAGAAAGACACCGTGTTCGAGTCGAGACCACAGCAGAGATCCGATAAGGAGGCGAACGTCCGTGAACAAAGAGGCGGTACACCGTGATCCGGGCACAGTCCACAACGCGATACGGATCGAACAGCGCGTACCAGCACACGGCATTCCGACATGTCCTCGCGTCCACATTTGGTCCCAGCCCTGGTCTCAGCACAGGGCCACAATCTCGCAGCCCGTGGCGCGCTCCCTTGCTTATAAGGTGGCCCAATACAATGACTCAGTCCAACTCCCGTGTACCGTTCCCTCCCCACCCCTCCCCAACAATCCATCCCCCTTCTTACCCGCCAGCAAAAACGTGCTTTCCCGGATGATCGTGCAGGACACGGAGCCCGACGCCAAGTACAGGTGCACAGACTGCAACCTCCAATTCGGCACCCCGCGTGACCTCTCACGCCACCTCAACAAGACCGCACGCCACGGTGGCCAGCCTTCCCCATGTGCCATCTGCCACAAGCCGCTTACCCGACCTGACTCTCGCGCGCGCCACGAACGACGCTGCCGCGAGCGCTTTGGCGTCACCGAAGAGATGTGGCGCGGTATCGAGCGTGAGCGGCAGCGCGGCCGGAGGAAAAGCGTGAGCATCGACGGCGTCGATCCCCTCAGTGCCGTCGCCGAAAGCGCCGGTGAGAGTTCGAGCATGAGTGGTGGCGGGATCCCGCACGAGCGGCGCGCGGGGCCCTCGCGCTCGCGCACCGTCTCCATTTCCGAGATCTCGGACGCCGCCGACCTCGCCACCGCATTCGCATCTGCCCGCGTAGCATCGAGCGCCCCTGGCCCCGCCTCCGCATCCCCAATTATCGCAACGCGCTTCGTCGCCCAGCCTGGCGCGCCGGGTTCCTGGACGCGCGGACGCTCGGCCTCCCTGCGCGCCGGTCCCTTACACTCGCCCCCCGCCGTCGCCCTCAACAACCGCCCCCGACACCCCGATGTGTCCTCGCCCCCCTCCCGCAATACCCTTCCCCCGCCACCGCATACACACTGGCACGCGCTGAACCAACGCCTTGCGCGCGATGAGTCGCCGCCATTCGACCCACCGTCCTCGCCGACGGCAATGCATGACGAGTCGGACGGCGAGTCAGTGGGGGCCCCGTACCGCTCGCGCATGCCCGCACTGCCCCATCCGCACTGGACGACGCTCTCGCCTGAAGCTGATGATGATGCTGAGGTGGACGAGCTGGCCGGAGGGGACGAGGAGGAGCTGTGGCACCCCCCCACTCGCGCGCTTGGCCCCGGCCAAGTGCACGGCCCCATGCGGACGCCAGAGTCGGCTATGGCACCGCCGCCGAAGAAGAAGCTGTTTGGGTTCGAGTCTCAAGGGACCGGGGCCGGGGGCATCCCTAGTTGGTCCTCGCATATGGGCAGGACGCCACGGTGACATTGAGCTTACGAAGCTACGTTAGGACGATCCATTGCACGATTTATTTATTCGGGCGTATCATAGCATGTATTCTTAGCCCCCCACCCATTTATGTATGTCGATGACTTATAGCGTGCACAGAACAGTGTATATACCGTAGTGGTGCAGTGCTTGGCGATCATGCATGTGTAATTGACCACGCACCAGCTGGCAGGTGCTAATTTACAGAAACACAGGATACCGCAGGCGAACAAGTCACACATGAGCAGTTCTTCGCTTCGATTCCGCGCCGACTCGCCACAAGTCCGGTCGTTGCCGCAGCTATGGCCAGATCAGCCCCCGCGTGGAGCGTGTGGTGGAGCACAGGCAGAACCTAACATGTTACCAGGGGCCAAAGGCCAAAGTGACACCGGCTACCCCGCTTCCGAACTACAGTCTTGTACATGCACCGACAGACAGACACGCCCCCAGGCGAGGATACTCGAATACCCGTTAGCCGGCGTGCGATCTGCGCCGGTTTATTACTGTATGTCGTGCCGAGACCAGGCCCATCACGAGTTCGGATCCCCTGGCTGGGTCTCGGCAGCGGTATGCAACAGAGGCAGCAGGGTTACAGACTGTAACGTTGACTGTCCTCAGGGTTGCATCGTGTTCGCGATTGCCCTTGACAGTTGATCTCGGCGTCGGTCCCTCAGAAGCGGAGATGTGGTCAAGAAAAAAAAACTTACTGCCAAGCTTACTGCACGCCGGGACGGCAACACCACGTTCCCGAATGCAATTCTCGTCGAGAGTAATAAAAGTTGCGAGTCGAAGGAACCCCCAGCCAAGCTCTCAATGAGCGCAAAAAGAACCCTGTACATAAGGGGGATTATCCCAGGCGGCGCCGCTTGCGCGGCTAGTAAGGCTGACTGCTCTCTAACCAAGCCACTCTTACAGAGTACCACTGATTTGTCGAATCATCCACAGGGCTCGGTTTCGGTGACTTGGTCACGTCATGCTTTAATTTTAGAGGCAGCCGGCGGCGCGTAAAGTTTCAAGCTGCGAACAGGTTGTGGGAATTTGGAAGCCTGGAAGTCGCCATTTGTTTGCCGTACCCCTTGCTGGCCGAACCCATGCCGATGACGCTATCATAACGCCAGCGTCGCGCCTGTCAAAGAAGAGAGCAATGCAATGCTGTAAGCCCAGAACGGGGACCCAGGAAACGGCCGAGGCCGCGCAGGGATGCCTTTGCGTGTGACCGCGCAGCCCTTCCTGGGGGCTCAGGCTATAGCACCGGTTCTGATGGGCCACAACGTGTGAGAGCGAGCAGTCCTGTTCGAATTCGGTATTTGGTACGGGAGCCTAAGTGAAATGCCGTCGCCGCCGTTGGCGCGTGGCAGTTCATCTTCGTAACCTACTTTAGGAGGGAAGAGCCCGCCCGAGCTCCTATCGCACTGATGTGGGTAACTTAACTTAATGTCCGAGAGCCCGGCATCGTGCATCATGCATCATGCATCACGTCGCAGTGTGCCACACACACCGGCGGCCGTCCTCCGGGCGGGCTAGTTCCCCTCCGTTAGACGGTGGTGAAGAGTTGGTTAGTTATTCCTCCCGGTGGTGCTCAGCGTAACCAACGCACTAGCAGCGCTGTATGCATCGATTGAGACTTGTGGCGGTGGCGGTGGCGTGAGTTGAAAACTTGGTTAAAAAATATTCCGCCATCACGGATTCAATATTGTCAATGTCCGTATCAGATGCGTGACTATCTGATAAGTTAGGGAGATCAAACCATAACTTGCGCATCGATCCTCGCATCGATCCCCAGGGTCATTCAGAACTCATCAAGGCTAAGAAAATAGGCTGCACTGGCCAGGCCTGTCACCGTGAAGACCGAGATTTGCACTGGTATCATCTCTGCGTGCCTTGCTGCGTGCTGTGGTACCAAGCTGTCCTGTCTCGTGACTACCCTCATCTATGCAGAATCTGCAGATGGCCTTACAGCCATGACTGGAAATGAAGTCTTTATATTGCCAATATGCTGACGCTCTCGGTCTAGGGATCATTCTACCTTGGTAAAAAATCTTTTGTTACATGACGGGTCTGACTCGACTTCTATAGGCGCGCCCCGTCCTTGCCAGGCGTCACCCCAGGAATCCCACTCTGTGCGTTGCCCTTATACTTAGGCATCCGCTCCACCTGGCCGAGCCACGCCGCGTCGCTGACGATCGACGCACGCACCGCGTACCCGACGTTGAGGTCCTCGAGGTGCTTCTCGATGTCCGGCGCCGCAGCGCGGAGCGCAGTGCCCTCCTTCGCCCGTTGCTCCGCGCGCGTCAAGCCGACGTTCTCAGAGAACCAGGTAGGGTCCCCGCGGATCGCCGCACACTCATATAGGTCGAGCAGCACCTGCGGCACCCCCGCGCGCTGCGCCGCCGAGTAGGCGCACGCGTGGCCAAGCGCGATCACCGAGCGCTCCGCCTCGGGCAGCAGCTCGTACTCGGCGGTTTCAGAGCGATGTCCGCCCGGCACGCGCCGGAGCACTTGCCGGCCCTCGTCGAGGAGCCCATGCGCGTGCTTAGCGAGCAACGACTCCTTCGCGGACGGGATCGGGATCGTGTAGCGTCCGAGCACAAGCTCGCCCCAGAGGCGGATGCACAGCGCGAGCACGTCACCCTCGGCGATGATGACGCTGTCAAGATCAGCCTATCAAACGATCATTAGGAATGTACGAGCCCGGTAGGTGAATTGCGCACCTTGTGGCGCGCAATGAAGTTGGTGTCGAAAGTTCCCTGGGCGCCACACCGCTCAGCCATCTCGTGCGCACACTCCATCGATTGGCGGATAACGGTGGCCTTGACCATAACGGCGAGGCCGTGCTTGATGGGATGAGTCGCCTTGGGGTCGGAAAAGACAGGAGCGACGTCGCGGTACCACGCATCGAGCACGCGAGCCGAGGCCACAGTGTGCAGGACGGACC